>APFE031593707.1:0-13560 GCA_000404065.3 Pinus taeda
AATGGAATGGGTGGGAAATTTTATATTAAGGAAAATCTAGATTTTAGGCTAGTATCCTTACATCTAGTCCTTTTTATCTAGAGCCATCCATAAAAGGGAGATCTTTGAAAGAGAAATATGAATGTTTACTGTCTCCATTGCTTACATAACTCTTAAGACAAAATACGATCTCTATACATCTTATAGAAAGATCTTAAAAAAAGACAAAATTTACAAGCTAACATAACAATAATTTACATGAAAAAAACTAGCTAAAATCTAGAGAAGGGCTATTTTCAGTACCATAAGGGTGGTCACCACGGGCTATTGTTAAAGTCTTCTAGGTCACGAAATCGATGAGTCTATCTGCACCTACATGAAACCCCTATAATATTTCTTGCCTCGACATCCTTTCTAGCACATTCATTTGACATTTACAAAGCCTCCACCCACTCAAAGAGTTGTTGCACCTCAGAGCTAAGTCTAACCAACGCGAGCTCCATATTTGCATGGTGCTCAAGGAGCTTATCCTCCACAAAGGATTGAAAAGAACTTTGTTGACGCTCACTTAAACCCTCTAGCTTGATGATTGTAACAACCAGTGCTTACATTGAATCCAACAATCTGTCTATCAACTCTGAGGCTTTGATAGTCTCACGAAGCTCCTCAAAAGTTCCCTCACCTGCCATGGAAACCATTGCGAAGAGAACAATAACATGCCGACCAGACTTGTGGGGACTAGGAACAGAGAAGAGAAAACTACCACCACTTATGGCACTTGAATTTTTGAACCCGACAACAAATACCTGAGATAATGATTGATAATGCCAAAATCTTCTATAGAACCATATATAAATGAACCTGCAATTGAAAACTGAGCCCGACGGTAACCAAAGATCACTCATTACCATGAGAATCACTAAAGGACAGGGATGAAAAGACTTGGAATTCATGCTGAACATTAACATTGAATTCTCCGTGGCAGAAAGTGAAGGGTTCACTGAAGTCGACATATATATCATTAACTTAGCTCTAGAGAAGTTTAAGGCAAAATCACAAGAGAGAGTGAACACTAATAACCACTTGTTTTGTTGTAACATTATTTGGTTTTGAAAGTTAGTATATTAGTCAAAAATAATTTTAAAATGTTAAGTTAGGATATGTATGCAAAAGAAAGAAAAGTTAAATGTTAGGCCAATTTAATGTTTTATATGAATCCATATCAATAAAATGTTAGGTGTTAGCTGCCTTAAACAAATAAGGAAAAAGGAAAATAAAATGTTAGGGAAGCAAAAATAAAAGAGTGGCTTCATTTTATATTTTTATAAATGCACAGGTTGCTAGTCGAAATGCGCCAGAAGTCAAATATCAAATGTTATTTTCATGTGTAGAAGAAAAGGAAAAGGAGTAAAGGTTTTTCTCTAAGGTTTTATATATCAGTTAATTTTGGTATTAATTCCCTATCCCTAAGTTTTCAAAACCCCAAAGTTCTCCCTCTGCTCATATTACCCTCCAACCACCTATTCCTAAGTTTATTACCCCCCTCATACATTGCAAATATTCCCCTCGGGTGATAAATTAATTCATGTCAGCCCCACTGGGTGTCTTGTCACGTCATGTTAAATCTTTGCCACCCTCACTCCATCTTCGTCCATCTCCCAAGATTTGACGGCCCGCATGGCATTTCGCCCCCCCCTCACCATCCGAAATTTACCGTCGAGGGTGGTCTGAAATGGGCGTATTCCAAACCGCGCCCACCCCTACATGTCAATACTATCGCTTTTCGAACCCCCCTCGGGCGAAACTGCTAACCACTTCCCCCCCTCCGAAAATTTGTTTCCCTCACTTTTGATACCACTCTCCTACCCGTTGCGCTCCCCCCATTCACCTTCCACCACGACTTTTGTCTGTTAGCTCCACCAATTGCATCTGCTCCCTCCATAATTAAGTCGTTAAGCAGTAAATGGTTTAACTGTTAATCCAACGGACCCGTGCCATCTGCAACGGAAAAGCCACATTGTTATATAAACTTCCCTTTCACTTATTAACAGGTTACTGAATTCATTCACTGTCACTGTATTGCTTTGTTACAGGTTTGTTGGGATAAACTTTGACGTTTTCACCCACTAGGAACACTGTCTACTAACTTTTTTTTCAGCCTACTACCTCTGTTTTTGCCCCTAAAACCTGACTCCTCTCTATGTACTGAAAACTCCAATCCGATTTTCATTATTGTCCTTAGTCTTATCCAAATATGCCTCCAAAAGAAAAAGGACCAGAAGAGCTTGTCAATCCTCTGATTTATCCTCCCATTGATTTTCACCACATCCCTTTGGCTGATAGAGACCTCAAAATCCATGACACTCTCTCCGAATTGGACCTCTTTGAGATGTATTTATGGCTTGCGGACAAATACATTGACAAATCTGATGGCATTCAGTTGTGGGAGTCTAATTTACCCCACTATATTTTTCCTCGTACCCACAACACCCTAAAGTTTGTTAGGAAGTGTCATGTATCTTATTTTCCAAGCGAAAGAGCCATCATTACCCCCACTAGAGAAATTCTCTTTACTATTACTCCTCAAGCCATAAACCAAATGATGCAAGCCCCCACAGTAGAGAATGCCACCCCCTTTTCCTATGAAGCACCTGTTGAGTTATACCAAAAATTAGACTTTGCCAAGAGGGCCAATACTCTTGAGCTGTTCTTGACAGAAGATGCCCCATTGCCAAAGAAAAATCCTCCCTATCCCTCCTCTATTTTCCCTGAGAGAGCCAAACAAATAATCGCAAGTGTCTCTTACCTCCTTGGCTACTACTCTGATTAGTGGGGACATGAGGCCATCACAAGATTTCTGTCCATTTTCTCTATTGATTCTAAGCCCTCCATCATATTTAACTTTAGCCAATTTCTTGCAGAGTCAATTCATTAGCAGCGTATCAAATTCCCAAGTGAGGAGGTATTCAAGTATTCTTCTGTATTAGTTTATATGTTCTTATACTTTCAGGGAAAGAACATCAACCTTGCTTTGCAAAAGCTGGATGAAAAAGGAAACCAGTAGTCAGTCATCTTTTGGACTACTCTGGTGATGAAGGAACATAAGGAATACACACATAAACAGTTCATAGAGATGTTTGTGCATCCAAAAATCGGTCTCTTTGGCAACAAGATAGAACCAAGGATCAGTGAGGAAATTAGAAAGGTGTTGCAACTATTAGACCAAGTTCAGATAGGGGATTGGTACCTCTACCAAAACTATACATAATTGAGAATGTTTGGGTGTGAGATTGCACCTTACAAGCTGCCTAAATTCCTCCGAATGAGGATTTTTTCTCTAGAGTACATAAGGAAGATGCTAAATATGGATGAAATCCACTTTGTTGCTGCCAAGAAGAAGTCCAAGTTTAAAATCAAACCACAAATTGGGCCTTTCATTTGCAACACAAAAGAAATAGGGGAAGAAGCAGAAAAGCTGCTAAAGGAAATGCAATTCAGCCTAAGCTTTACCTGGTCATATGATCCATTAGGAATCATTTCTAAATTAAGAGTAGAAACCAAATCTACTCCTTATTTTCACACTGTCAGACCAGAGATAGAGAAGTACACAAATCAGCTAGAATGGGTTGAAAATACCCTACAAGAGGTAGAAGAGTAGCTGGTTTCATCCTCTACAGTATAGACTCCTACCATGTAGGAGAAAAAAACTAAGAGAAGCAGAGAAGAATATTCTCCTTCAGGGACTGAAATTTTCAGCGAGGGATTCAAAATTATGTATAGGAAGAAGGCAAAGCTTAGTTCCAAACTAAGCTTCATCAAGGACTCAGAGCAGGAGACCATTATCACTACTAATAAGCCACTCGTTTCCTCATTAGTGGGTGATCAGACCACACAATCTCCCACTACCTCCACGACTTCACAAGAGCAACAACAAATTATGCAGACCATCACATCTACTTCAGGGGAGACAAAGAAAAGTATAATGGACATTTTTAAGGAGATAAAATTCAGGAATTAGGCCTTGAAGATTAACACCTACAACCAGTTCTGGAAGTAGAATTTTGGTGCTCAAAGAAGGTTGCCATCAGCCTTTGATTCAGATAAAGGGAAAATGCAAATGGCATTCCCCTAGGCACAGGTTCCCTAACCCAAGCCAGCATCAGACTACAAGAAGACAACTTTTGAGTTTGATGTAAAAGATATGCATCCCATTGACCAAATGGAGATGCATAAGCAGGATGGGGAAATGATATTTTCAACTGTCACTAAAAATTCTATGAGTTTGTCTAAATTGCAGGTACATTAGCAAATGTCCAATCAAAGTTGAAGATGGAGAAGGTCCCTTCTCTTGCCAAAGACACCATGATTAAAACATTGGAGGACTTGGTGATCAAAGTGGGTTATGACCCTTCAAACATCAATGCTGCAGAAGAGCTTATAAAGAAAAAGAATTTAGACATAGCAGCATTAAGGAAGCAGTTAAAATTGCCATCTACAGAAGATCCTCTAACCAAGGATATTGAAGAGACAGAGACACAAAAGGCAGATATGATGAAGCTCATCATGGAGTAGAGTGCACAACTGAAGAAAATGGAGATAGAGATGGAAATATTAATTAAAGAGAAGGATAAATCTTACAAAATGTTTGTTGTCCCTTTGCAAGCACTCCCTATCACAACCATTCATACAACCATGTCTTCTACAACAAGTACAGGGGATGTTATAGATCAATTGGCAAATGCAGTACAAAACATGTCTTTCCAGATTGAAGAGATCAAAAAGTTGCAGGATCAAGTGAAACTTCTATAGGATCATCAAAAGAAGACTGAGACTTTTCATGCAGCATAGCTACAAAGGGCTCAAAATTAGATAGAGGCATGGAAGAAGTCAACGGCTGAGTCTTCTATTGGCTACACGCTGGGTCATGCTAAGAAATCATATGGAACAATATCATTGAAGAAATATATGAACCCTGGTCATGTATCTAGATCATATTCAAGTAGAAGGAATTGATGGAGAAAGCTAAGCAAACTATTTCTACTATCAATGCTCAATTGGGAGAAATTCCTGCTACAACATCATAAAGTTCCTTAATTCCAAAAACAGATATGAGCTGGATGATCTAGGAGTGGATGACAAAACATAAACTATTTTGGAGGTAAAGAAAGTTCTAACAAAGAAGAACTTAGTTGTACAACTGACAGAGAAGTGTCACACTCTGGAGGTAGTAGTTAACAGGTTTTTCACTAGAATTTGTTATGCTCTTTACCTACAAGAAGATTTCAAATACCAAATATGCAAAGAAATGCAACCTAAAACATAGAACAAAATGAGAAAAATAACGAGTATTTTATTATTCAGATATGAAAGCAATGTTCACTTGCCTCTTCGAGGGGGAAACCTCTAGCAGACTAGAGCTCGATTACAAAATAAGATACAACCTTCCTCAATGGGGAGTCTCTATCCTTTATATAGGATTCATACATACAATACCATGGGTCAGTACCATGGTTCTCTCAATACCATATATCTAATACCATGACTAATTTGCAACTAACTGTGGTCCCTTTCTTAAATGCGGGTCAACCACCTACAATTATGATGCGGGAGCAACCAGCACCAAAGCAGACGAAGCGTACGTGGACAACACAGTTGAATCGAAGGAGAAAAATAGGAAAAAACTATTTTGAAACAGATTTAAAGCGGTTTTAAAACAGATTTAAAATAGATTAAAGCGGATATACCTCAGGATGACTTACCATTGTTATCTGCATGCATGCATTTTGGAGCTTTCGTTGGAGAAAAGTGAGAGGATCTGATCGATCCTTCCTATCTAATGTGTCTTATATAAATGTAATGTGATAGGGTGTGATATATGTCTGTTGGTGAGAAAAATGTAGTCTAGCGTGAGCTCGTTTCTAAGGCTGGAAGGCCTTAGTATATAATTGTTCTGTATAAGAAATAAAAGCATGTTCTAGTGTATGTTGTGTACCTTTATGGGCATTTTATAATTGAGTAAATTCATGTTTCTATTATATTATGTTTCTATTATATGTGGTTGTTTGTTGAAGACAACGTGCAACGCAGAGAAAGATTCTGATGATGGAGAGATGAATGATCCACCAGCAAAGAAATCACGAAGGAAACAGGCTTACTCTGATTCCGAGGATGAGACTTTGCGGAAACAGAGTCCAGAAGAAGAGGTTGACGCATATGAACCAGAGTTCCGTGAAGAAGGAGCAACATATGAACCACAATTCCGTGAAAGCGATTAATGGAGACATAGCAGTTCATTATTTTGAGTACATTGGAAAAAAATTCCTCTTTTCAAAGGGAGTGTAAATTATAATAGTTCGTCCCTATATCATTGATGCAAATATATCAATTTCCAACGTTGAAAATCTGAGCTGCTTTCTTTCCATTGTGGATTTACAAAGAAAATGCAATTTCCTTGTATTACTGTGATGATGAATAAAATGATTGCAATGGTGATTTAGAATCCCATTAAGGAGATGGGCGATTTTATAAAGAGATCCACGTTATATAATGAGAAGTTTAAAACACTTCCGTTTAGGCTTAGTGGGCCATAACCCATAGGCCCAGGTTCGAGTTTTTAATGGAATTGGGATTTTGGGCTTACCCCAAGATCTCATCCCATCAGTTTGGTATCAGAGCAATAAAAGATTCTGCAGAAGGAGGTACGGTTCTTAATGAAGTATGAATAGATATGGTCTTTATATTTTGTGTAGGTAGCAGCAGAGGAAGGTGAGAAGATTGCAATAGCCTAGAGTGTTTACCAAAAGACCAAGTCCAGAGGAGAGCTTGGTGAGGTAAGAGGCAGCAAGGAGGACTTGCTATTGCAGAGGTAGATTGTAACTCACAAGTTAAAGATATTACGAAGACCAGGAGGTCATAAAATTTTGTGCCTCGGGAGTCTGATGCAGGAGCAACCAGCACCAAAGCAAGCGAACACAAGCCATGGAAGAAAAATAGAATTAAAGCCAATTTAAAGCAGAAAAATAGATTTAAAGAGGATAAAGCAGATTTAAAGTGTGCATGCATGAAGCTTTTGTGGAGAAAATCAGGAGAGGATAGGATTGATCCTTCCTAAAATTCTTATATAAATGTAATGTGATAGGATGTGAGATATATCTGTTCTGAGAGGTAATTTGTGAGTGGAAAAATGTAGTCGAGCGAGAGCTCGTTTCTAAGGCTGAAAGCCCTTAGTATGTAACTGTTCTGTATTGTATATATAAAAACGTGTTCTAGTATTGTGCACCTGTGTGTATTGTATAATTAAGTTAAATCTTGTGTTCAATCTTGTTGATCGACCATCGATCACTTGTGGATCGATGGCAATCTAAAAATAATTTAACTGTTATATATATAGGTCGATTATAATCATGAAATGCAGATTGGCTTTGTTGAATAAATGCAGTCGAAGGTTCCTGTATAGCGGAAGTTTTTTCTGAGTCCACCAGAAAATATACGCAAGATTGTGGTAGCCACCAATATTGCAAAGACGGGCATAACTATTGATGATATCGTTTAATTGTTATATATGGGCATGGATGTCACATATTATTTTTTTAAATGTATTTGATGTGTTCAGGAGAGCCGAATGGGCTCCGAATTATAGTTTGATGTGATGTTCTTTCTTGGCTTTAAAGACAGGCTTCTTTTGCTATATGGATTTTGATTTCCGCCTTCCCGAAAGAAACGCTTTAACCATTCATTCCATCTTCATAGTGTCGGTGGACGAAGGTTGGATGGTTTGGAGAACGATGGGGATTTGAACAGACGGACGTCAATTGCATCTTTTTATTTGTTAAGAGAGATTGGATTTAAATTGGATAGATCGGCGGAACCACTGATGTTTATAGGCCGATTGTATTGATTTTAAATCCATATATTCCTGCATATTTTTATTTTGTGTGGTATGGGGGTTTTAAAGCTTAACACCTATATTGAAATGTTTGTGATGATTATGTATGGATGGCACGGTTTAATGAAGATCCATGGTTATAAATTAAAAGCTTCAAAGCAGAAAACGCTTCCGTTTAGGCTTAGTGGGCCATAACCCATAGGCCCAGGTTCGAGTTTTTAATGGAATTGGGATTTTGGGCTTACCCCAAGATCTCATCCCATCAGTTTCTGATGCAGGAGAAACCAGCACCAAAGCAAGCGAACGTAAGCCAGGGAAGAAAAACAGAATTAAAGCCGACTTAAAGCAGAAAAATAGATTTAAAGAGGATAAAGCAGATTTAAAGTGTGCATGCATGAAGCTTTTGTGGAGAAAATGAGGAGAGGATAGGATTGATCCTTCCTAAAATTCTTATATAAATGTAATGTGATAGGATGTGAGATATATCTGTTCTGAGAGGTAATTTGTGAGTGGAAAAATGTAGTCGAGTGAGAGCTCATTTCTAAGGCTGAAAGGCCTTAGTATGTAACTATTATGTATTGTATATATAAAAACGTGTTCTAGTATTGTGCGCCTGTGTGTACTGTATAATTAAGTTAAATCTTATGTTCAAGCTTGTTGATCGACCATCGATCACCTATGGATCGATGGCAATCTAAATATCGTTTAACTGTTATATATAGAGGTCGATTATAATCATGAAATGTAGATTGGCTTTGTTGAATAAATGCAGTCGAAGGTTCCTGAACAGCGGAAGGTTTTTTTGAGTCCACCAGAAAATATACGCAAGATTATGGTAGCCACCAATATTGCAGAGACGAGCATAACTATTGATGATATCGTTGAATTGTTATATATGGGCATGGATGTCACATATTATTTTTTTAAATTTATTTGATGTGTTCAGGAGAGCAGAACGGGCTCCGACTTATAGTTTGATGTGATGTTCTTTCTTGGCTTTAAAGACAGGCTTCTTTTGCTATACAGATTTTATTTCCGCCTTCCTGAAAGAAACATTTTAACCATTCATTCCATCTTCATAGTGTCGGTGGACGGAGGTTGGACGGTTTGGAGAACGATGGGGATTTGAACAGACGGACGTCAACTGCATCTTTTAATTTGTTAACAGAGATTGGATTTAAATCGGATAGATCAGTGGAACCACTCATTTTTATAGGTCGACTGTATTTATTTTAAATCCATATATTCCCGCATATTTGTATTTTGTGTGGTATGGGGGTTTTAAAGCTTAACACCTATATTGAAATGTTTGTGATGATTATGTATGGATGGAACGATTTTAATGAAGATCCATGGTTATAAATTAAAAGGTTCAAAGCAGAAAATGCTTCCGTTTAGGCTTAGTGGTTCATAACCCACAGGCCCAGATTGCAGCCAAATTGTAGAGACTATCTTTAACGTCTGCACCCTCGCCATCAAATTATTAATACGGGCTTTATTGACTCTTTAACTAACTATAAATATGAATCGCCCCTATTACATAAATAAAGGGGTTAGGGTTGGACCCTAACATGCCCTCCCCCATAAAAAGAAGCCTTGTACTCAAGGATGAAGCTGTGAAAACTGCTGAAGAATAGTGGCTGGTTCCCAATTCGCATCTTCTGGAGAGGTGTCTTTCCACTTGACGAGGACTTCCTTGATCGTACGACTGTGCAAACGTCCTTCTCGTGTATTGAGGACCTGTTCAGGTTGGATCCACAGTGAACCTTCTTCATCCAATTTAGGTAGACTGGTTTGAATTCTGCAATTGTTCCCCACCACTTTCTTGAGGCATGATACTAATCCAAAAATGGATCCTGGATAACCTTCTAAATCTTCAAGTCTTAAAAACCTCCTAAAAGGTTAAAAGCATCGAAAAGGGGAAGTTTTAGGCTTATCGGATAACACTATTGGGACCCAAAAATCTAAAGAAATGGTGAAAATAAGGCATGTTTAAGGCTTAAACCAAATCTGCACAGGAGTTGTCGGATCTGGCTAATCAACAGTCCAGATCCGATCGGCAATTGCAATTGGTTGATATCGGAGCATAATATATAACTATTGCGATCACGACATTCCAATCGGTGATTGCAAAGAAGTGATATCGTAATCGACGACCATAGAGTGCTACACCGGCCCAGGGCATGAGCGATATATATATATATATAATATTATATTATATATATATATTATATATTATATATATTATATATTTATATATATATATATATATTATATATATATTATATAATGTGGGATCCGATTGAATCGGACCAACGGGTTCCAATACAAATGCATCTTATTTTGAAATTCACCATAAGGCCATTTTCCGGATTTTCAATGTTTTTAACGTATTTTTAAAATACGAAGGGAAACCTTGGAATAGAGCCGAAGCGACTTGCTATCGCGATTATGGGCGGACTCGATAGGAGTTTAGAGAGCAATTATGAATATTTGAAGTCTAGTGAACAATGTTCTTTGTGGATTTTTCCCGTGTTTGGCATGTTTTCTTCTGTAAGTCGAGAATGGCTATATTGGGGAATTTCAATCACCGATGCACTCTTCCATTACATAATAGGTGGCATTCATCCCTAAGGGCATTTAGAAATGATTGCTAACGCTCAGAGAAGGGATTTGAGCAGACTGTGGCTGGAAGATAGAGAGCCCGAGAGGGAAGATGAACCAACAATGCCTATTTGGCTTAAAAAGCCACAGAACGACAGAGACAGGTGGTTGATGGCGGCTGAGTTGATTGTGGGTTGTTGTTGTTGATCCTTGAGGTTTTGTTGTTGAAAGTAAAGCCAAAGTAGGAAGCTAAGGCAAAAGAGGCAGCGTAGAAGCCAAAGAGGCAACGCAAAAGCCAAAGAGGCAGCGCAGAAGCCAAGGAGGCAGCGTAAAAGCAAAAAAGTAGCCAAGGGAGTCACTTGGAAGCCAAGTGAAGAGCCAAGAGAGCAAGCAGAGCTGAGAGAGCCGAGAGAGCCAAAGAGCTACTACGCTAAGTAGCTGAGGGAGCCTTTGGGGTCACTTGAAGTTCAAGTGAAAAGCCAAAGAGCTAAAGGTTGTAGAGGGCCAAGAAGCCAGAGTGAAGAGCCAGAGCCAGAGCCAGAGCTGAAGAGCCAGAGTCAGAGCCAAGAGCCAGAACCAAGAGCCAAAGAGCCAGAGTCAGAGCCAAGAGCGAGAACCAAGAGACAAGAGCTAGAGCTTCAATAGCCAGGAGATAACATGGTGTCTAAACCCGCTGCCTCTGTGTAAAAACAGTAGGAGTTAAGCTAAGAGCTTGTAAAAAATACTTATACCATAATACCAGAGGGCATAGTCAAGTTGATTATAGCTCACGAAGATGTAGCCCAAGAGTTGTGGGTGAACTCCTAATTAAATTGTTGTTTCTGTGTGATTGTTTATTGCTACATTATTTACTGTTATATGCATTTATATATCAGTTCAAGCAAATATATATGTCAGCACAAACAACAGATGTTAAAGCATATGATCAGTCAAAAACAAACATAAGCATACACCCATATTTTCAAGCAAATAGTTAATTCCACACTGGTTAATCATTATGACTTGGGAAATTTTAAAGATTTGGAAGTGGGAGAGGTTCTTGTAAGTTAAACAAGAAGCTTAAGTGCCACATTTTCAAATTAGGTGGTATTAGAGCTTAAGATTGATTAACCCCACCTTCAGATAAGGTTATATCAGAATGCTTGATTGACAGAGGAAAGATTGCTTGTCTAAAAGGTGTTTAAACAGTCAGAGGTTGATTGTATGCTTGTGTTGCAGACTGACTATTTTCTGAGTTGCAGAGGTAAAGGGAAAGCTGTTGCTAGCTCAGTCCAGGAAGGACAAGAAGGAAGAAGGGCTGAAGGCATTCTTCTATCCCAAAGGACCTCAAGGAAATCTTTGGAGCACAAGAGGTTTGTTGCAAAAGGTTGCTAAATAAGCTCTTTATTTATCTTGCTGAAGTTTTTTTGTTCATTGACATAATGACAACTTCTACAAGTGGGTCCTCAAATTCTGCATTCTTCACAAGATTCTTTAATGAAGACATGAATCAAGAATTATCCACCATGATG
Source organism: Pinus taeda (assembly GCA_000404065.3). Classification (NCBI taxonomy): domain Eukaryota; kingdom Viridiplantae; phylum Streptophyta; class Pinopsida; order Pinales; family Pinaceae; genus Pinus; species Pinus taeda. Next base: position 11,980 of record APFE031593707.1, read on the forward strand.
GATATGGTGGGAGAAATGTATGAGGATGGAAGGAAGAGCAACATACTTAGAGAGCTTGAATTCTATCAAGGAAAAGAAGCAAGAAAGCAAAGGTCCATTGGACAAGGAAAACCATGTTTTCAAGAGGATGCACATGCAGTGCACTTACTGCCATAAGCAAGTAAATCCTGCTGCAAAATGTTGGACTCTGAATCCAACAATGCTTCCACCAAAGCTGAAGAAAGTGGAAAGAGAATATAGCAGAAATGGAAGTGAAGATTCCATGAATGATGTGTCTCAAAATGATTCACATGATGATGCTGATGTGAAGACAAAGGTAGTACCTTTGAAAGGGATTGGTACGAAAAGGTTAGAGTTCTTATCTGATTAAGATTGCATCTCTATTGATGCATCTACATTATATTTCATTATAGCTTCGAAAGTACAGTGTGCTTAAGTTAAAGTTGAAGGATGAAATGCATGCATGAGCATGAGATGCATGAACACAGGGATGTTGATGATTTCCTTGTTTTTGAACATGTATGAGTGATTAACTTGCAGGGTTGATTGCTTTTACATGCATGTGATGCATGTTTACTTGGGAGAACTTAACTTGGTCACCAAATGGAGATAATGATGAAGTGTTTCATCTTTTGAAAAAGAGTCCTAATGGTCTTTTTCTACATGCTTGACTTGAAGAGTCATTTGTTTAAAGGCATGTTTTGTGGGTTTGTTATCTAGTCCATCATTTATATGCAGATATAAGACATGCAAGTGTTCACAAGATGTGAAAATCTGTTTCTTTTGTTGAAGCAGGAGTTTAGTCCATCCAGTCGTTGTTTGTATGCATGTTGTTGTTGGCAGCTTTTCAAACAAGTGCAAATGAAAGTTTTGTGGAGCAGATGTACTTCACATTTGTTTGAGCCACCTTGGATCAATGATCAAGGAAAAGAAGTTCAAACTATCTTCTATGACCAGTACAGTAGAAGTTCTGCAGGAAGGCAAGGAGGAAGACAGTTCTTCCCAGGAAGACTAGCCCATCCAAAGAGGGAAGTGGTCAGAAACTTTGGTTTAGAGGCACTATGCAAAGGAAAGTGTAGTGAGGCTGAAAGAAGAGGGCAAGTCACTCTCATTTACTATTCAGATCATTATATCAGTCTTTCAGAGACCAAAAGTTCTCTTAGTGGGAAGGCGTGATCCAAAAATGGATCCCGGATAACCCTCTAAATCTTCAAGTCTTCAAAACCTCCTAAAAGGTCAAAACTGTCGAAAAGGGGAAGTTTTAGGCTTATCGGATAACACTATTGGGACCTAAAAATCTGAAGAAATGGTGGAAATAAGGCCTGTTGGAGGCTTAAACCAAATCTGCACAGGAGCCGTTGGATCCGGCCGATCAACGGTCTAGATCTGATCGACAGTCGCAATCGACGGTGGCAGTTGGCCGATATCGGAGCGTAATATATAACTATTGCGATCGCGACATCGCAATCGGCGATTGCAACGAAGTGATATCACAATTGGCGACCATAGAGTGCTACACCGGCCCGAGGCATGAGCGATATGTGATTGCGATTAATCGCATCACGATATCGCAATCGACAA
>APFE031593707.1:13927-36108 GCA_000404065.3 Pinus taeda
ATATATGCGCCGATCCGATGAAGCCGGACCCGAAAGGGTTCCGAAATACAAATGCATCTTATTTTGAAATCCGCCATAAGGCCATTTTCTGGATTTTTAATGTTTTTAACATATTTTTAAGATATGAAGGGAAACCTTGGAACAAAGCCAAAGCGACTTGTGACAACCATTATGGGCAGACTCGATAGGAGTTTAGAGAGCAATTATGAAGATTTGAAGTCTAGTGAATAGTGTTCTCTACAGATTTTTCCCATGTTTGGTATGTTTTCCTGTGTAAGCTGAGAATGGATATATTGGGGGATTTCAAGCACCGATGCACTCTTCTGTTACAGAATAGGTGGCATTCATCCCTGAGGGCGTTTAGAAATTATTGCTAATGCTCAGACAAGGGATTTGAGAGGACTGTGGCTGGAAGACAGAGAGCCTGAGAGGGAAGATGAACCAACATAGTCGATTTGGCTTAAAAAGCCACAAAACGACAAAGACAGGTGGTTGATGGCGACTAAGTTGATTGTGGGTTGTTGTTTTTGATCCTTGAGGTTTTTCTGCTGAAAGTAAAGCCAAAGAGGGAAGCTAATGCAAAAGAGGCAACGCAGAAGCCAAAGAGGCATCGCAGAAGCCAAAGAGGAAGTGCAGAAGCTAAGGAGGTAGTGCAGAAGCAAAAAAGTAGCCAAGGGAGTCACTTGGAAGCCAAATGAAGAGCCAAGAGAGCAAGCAGAGCCGAGAGAGACGAGAAAGTCAAAGAGCTATTGCGCTAAGCAGCTGAGGGAGACTTTGGGTTCACTTGAAGTTCAAGTGAAAAGCCATAGAGCTGAAGGTTACAGAGGGCCAAGAAGCCAGAGTGAAGAGCCAGAGCCAGAGCCAGAGTCGAAGAGCCAGAGTCAGAGCCAAGAGCCAGAACCAAGAGCCAAAGAGCCAGAGTCAGAGCCAAGAGCCAGAACCAAGAGCCAAGAGCTAGAGCCAAGAGCAAGAGCTTCAAGAGCCAAGGGATAACATGGTGTCTGAACCCACTGTTTTTGTGTAAAAATAGTAGGAGTTAAGCCAAGAGCTTGTAAAAAATACTTATACCATAATCCTAGAGGGCCTAGTCAAGTTGACTAGATCTCACAGAGATTTAGCCCAAGAGTTGTGGGTGAACTCCTAATTAAATTGTTGTTTCTGTGCGATTGTTTATTGCTACATTATTTACTATTATATACATTTATATATTAGTTCAAGCAGATGTACATGTCATCACAAATAGTAGATGTTAAAGCATATGATCAGTCTAAAACAAACATAAGAATACACCCATATTTTCAAGCACATAGTTAATTCCGCACTAGTTAATCATTATGACTTGGGAAATTTTAAAGCTTTGGAAGTGGGAGAGGTTCTTGTAAGTTAAACAAGAAGCCTAAGTGCCCCATTTTCAGATCAGGTGGTATCAGAGCTTAATATTGATTAACCCTACCTTCAAATAAAGTTATATTAGAATGCTTGATTGACAGAGCAAAGATTGCTTGTCTAAAAGGTGTTTAAACAGTGAGAGGTTGATTGTATGCTTGTGTTGCAGACTGACTATTTTCCGAGTTACAGAGGTGAAGGGAAAGTTGTTGCTAGCTCAGCCCAAGAAGGACAAGAAGGAAGAAGGGCTGAAGGCATTCTTCTATCCCAAAGAACCTCAAGGCAATCTTTGGAGCACAAGAGGTTTGTTGCAAAAGGTTGCTAAATAAGCTCTTTATTTATCTTGTTGAAGTTTATTTTTTTCATTGACATAATGACAACTTCTACAAGTGGGTCCTCAAATTCTGCATTCTTCACAAGATTCTTTGATGAAGACATGAAGCAAGAATTATCCACCATGATGGATATGGTGGGAGAAATGTATGAGGATGGAAGGAAGAGTAGCATACTTAGAGAGCAGTTGAATTCCGTGAAGGAAAAGAAGCAAGAAGCCAAAGGTCCATTGGACAAGGCAAATCATACTGTCAAGAGGATGCACATGCAGTGCACTTACTTCCATAAGCAAGGACATCTTGCTACAAAATGTTGGACTTTGAATCCAACAATGCTTCCACCAAAGCTGAAGAAAGTGGAAAGAGAAGATAGCAGAAATGGAAGAGAAGATTCCATGAATGACGTGTCTCAAAATGATTCACATGATGATGCTGATGTGAAGACAAAGGTAGTACCTTTGAAAGGGATTGGTAAGAAATGGTTAGAGTTCTTATCTGATTAAGATCACATGTCTATTGATGCATCTACATTATATTACATTACAACTTCGAAAGTACAGTGTGCTTAAGTGAAAGTTGAAGGATGAAATGCATGCATGAGCATGAGATGCATGAACATGAACATAGGGATGTTGATGATTTCCTTGCTTTTGAACATGTATGTGTGATTAACTTGCAGGTTTGATTGCTTTGACATGCATGTGATGCCATGTTGACTCGGGAGAAGTTAACTTGGTCTCCAAATGGAGATAATGATGAAGTGTTTCATCTTTTGAAAAAGAGTCCTAATGGTCTTTTTCTACATGCTTGACTTGAAGAGTCATTTGTTTAAAGGCATGTTTTGTGGGCTTGTTATCTAGTCCATCATTTGTATGCAGATATAAGACATGGAGGTTTTCAAAAGATGTGAAAATCTGTTTCTTTTGTTGAAGTAGGAGTTTAGTCCATCCAGTTGTTGTCGGTATGCCTGTTGTTATTAACAGTTGTTGTTGGCGGTGTTTCAAACAGGTGCAATTGAAAGTTTTGTGGAGCAGATGTACTTCACATTTGTTTGAGCCACCTTGGATCAATGATCAAGGCAAAGAAGTTCAAACCACCTTCTATGACCAGTGTTGGGTAGCGGAGGTCCCGCGTATTATTTTTGGGGCTTAAAGCCTATAAGTTAGGATAATAATATTGTAAATCTCCGAAATATGCAGAGCGCGAAATGTAATAGGTCAAGTCAAAGGGTTGTCTTCCCAAGAAATAGTATAGAATAATAGGAAGAAGTTGGCTTGCTCATGGTCCGCAGACCATGGGAATGTATAAATAAAGCGAGGCTCTAAGGGTAGAAGGAAGTTCTTATTTTTGATGGATCTTAGTGCTATGGGTTTGTGGAGGCAGTATTTTTCTGCATCTGTAAGTTCAAGTAAAGGGTGTTGGTGGGTAGATAGAGGCTCTGTAGCTGTGTGCATAGAGGCCTGGTAGATTTCGCAGCTGTGTGCATGGACCCATGTAGCTAAGTGCGTAGGGCAGATATGGTTGTACTGAGGAGAAGGTCAATAAAGATAAGAATTTCTAAATCATTGTGTGTTTTCTTGCAGATCTGTTTATTGCTTCTGTTCCGAATTTATGCATTATCTATTGTAATTGCGCACACTGGGTTTTAAGTTAAACGTTTGCTTAAATATTGTATAAGAAGACCAGATCTATACTAATTTAATGATAGCGCGAAAGCCTGACACTAGTCTAGAGTGGTGCGAGGCCACAGAATGGTTCGCAACCCCTCTAGACCACATCAAGACATCCCAAGGGTGTGGGAACCTAGTTCCAACACCTTCCCCTACTACCTCGAGTGAGACCTTAGTCTGCGCTCCGCGGGTTGTTGTTGAAAGGGCCGGTAGCTACAGGATTTGTTTGGCTAATAACTCTTCCGAACCTGGGTTAGGGCCCAATAAGCCAACAAATGGTTTCGTTGCCAAGACACGGGATTTGCCTAAGGGATGTCTGATGTCAGAACACTGAAACCCTACAAAGAAAGACCTTGAGGATTGATTGGATCAAGAACGGTATGAGTTCATAGTAGGCCCTAGAACAACGACGTGCCAACCAGAGGTTAACCATGACGAGGACGATCCAGTTGCGAGTATTCAAAGGAGCAAGAAGCGAAGATCCAGAACAATTTTGGTTCGTTGTAAGGTCAGTATGGGAAGCGCACAGAGTTACGGATGATAACATCAAAAATGCTACCCTGGTTAGCGCAATGCAGGATCACGCACTGACATGGTATATAAAGTACTCAAGCGATCATTCGAATGCGGTAATAGTGGAGATACAGGCTGAATTGAAAAAAGAATGTAGCCGGCCGAAATCAGAAACCCAGTTGATCATCGGGTTCAAGGAGATAGCGATGATGCTTGTTGAAACCCCGTGGGATTTGGATTAGAGGTTGAAAAGTACAATCTGCGAGAACAACATGACACTGACGGATGTGCAGCACTGCGCATGGTTTGTGGCATCTTTGACACCACATCTGAGGACGACACTATCACAACAAAAGATCTCAACCCAAGTCGAGGAATTAGAAACAATGATGAGGTTGCATGAAACTCCAATAAAGGATCCGGGGTTGGGAGTTCAAAAAATCCACGCCAAATACAAAACCTATGTTTAGAGACACAGAGTTTAAAATAGGAAAAGACACCTTGGCCAAAGGTTCGGGAGGAAGTGTGGCATATAAAATGTAGAAGCCAAGGCCATGATAAGGATCATTATTTGGTCTTTGCGAGCTATGTGGCAGTGGGGGGACCAACACCGTTGCGACCAGAAGCACAAGCAGGGCCAATTGCGGCACCCTCACTCTAGTGCGCAATCTGTCAGGTGGGAGGAAAGCACAACACAGACAATTTTCATCTCCTGCCAAAATTTAACTAGACCCCCCAGTAGCTATTTTGCAACTTTTGCAGATCAGTGGGCCACGAGGAGCGAGACTACCATAGTTATCAATTATTAATGGACCGGTCACCTGCCTACAGAGTGCAGACTAAAGTGCGAGGTCAGGATCTAGCCGCGGCAATAGCGTGCGGTGGGTTCTAGGGACGTGGATGAGGGCAGGGAGGAATGGGTCCAAGAAGGGGTCATGAGCAGCTAATCTGTTACAATTGCGAAGGACCAGGACATTACACACGGGACTGTACCAACCCAACCAAAATATCGTGCATTTACTACGAGCAGTTCGATCATGAAATGATAGATTGCCCCACATTGATAGCATAGATATGTGAGAAGAGGCAATGCAACCTACGACGACGCAAAACGTCCAAATGATGAGGGCTGAACCATGCGAGGAAGACCCCAACATAAACATGGTGCTCAGAAGTGGCACAACTAGAGAAGAGGATAAGAGGAAAGTAACCAAGGACAATACCGGGGTTCACAAGGAGGTAGATCTGGAAGCTAGGAAGAGCTTCACGAAGGTCTCTACCCTAGGTAGTAAGGATCAACCTGAGCCAGAGAGGGATCCCTCAATGCTAACTACCTTTTTAGAGACATGCATGAAACTGCTTAACAACAATAGGGTAGTTAAAGGATTACAGGAATTGATAACTAGGTGCATAGGGTCAGGTGAACCTCGCGTGGTCCGAAAATTGGGAAAACATGCGTCATGGACTGGGTGGGAAATGCGATTAATGACGCAGATTGGTGACTATGAGATGGATTAGATCATTCTGGAGTTGGGCTCAGATGCAAATTTACTACCTAAACAGACTTGGGAGCGCATGGGCAAGCCCACACTACAATGGTCTTTAATTCAATTACGGATGGCGAACCAACAGAAGATCCTGCACATGGGAAGACTGCAATTAATTACAGTACATATAGAAGGCGCGAGCACCCGAATGGACTTTGAGGTAATAGAGATCGTGGATGAAAGTAGCCCTTACCCTGCATTGTTAGGGATAGACTGGGCCACCAATATGAATGGGGTTATTAATTTAAAGAAAATGAAAATGATATTTGAGAAAAAGTCACTCTGCATAGTCATTCCACTAGACCCGGCTGAAGGACTGCGTTACACTGAACCTGTGCGCGATGAAGGAAGTGATGATGAACTAGATTGTATCTACAAGATTACTGTACGAAATCAAGATTGGGTCAATCCGACTGCGAAAGGAAGAATATCATGGGGGCATGCAGAATCCTGCACCGAAAATTTAGATGAGGAAGACGAGTGGTTGCACAATCAGTTGAACGGACTAACCACGTTAAATTGCAATATGATGACTAGGTCGCTGTATTGTGTCAGAGTGCAGGATCGCGAACTGCCGAAGTATGATGGACTGATAGTGGTAAATGAATTCTTGACCAAGTTTGAAAGTGTGGTACCAAAGAACCAACGGTTTGACGCATTAAGATGGGCATTACACGTGACACCTGCGCGTTGGTGGGGCACACATGAAGGAACCTTCGAAGATTGGCGCATGCTGCAGATAAGATTTGGGAAGCTGGAATTACGAATAACTGAGAAGTACGATGGACGTGATGACCCATGCATGCACCTTACCAGATGGATCCAAGCCTATGGAGAAGAGCCTTAATCAGAGTGGGTACACTTATTTTATCATACCCTGGATGTCATTCCAAGGAACTGGTATATTGAAACAGAGCTCCGACATGGTACCGACGAATGGGATATCTTGCGTGAGGGTTTTTTGTTAACGTTCCTCTTTGAAGATCAATGGAAGGATACTGTGGATGATGTGTTGCAGGTTGTGAAGGCCGCTATTTTCAAAATACCATTGGAACCAGAAGAATTCATCCAGCCAAAATGGTCGCGATAGTTGAGCCAGGCCCTGGAATGTTATAATGTGTAGGTGGAAGTTAATGAGGACGACCCTAGAAACATCAATATTCCAGAAACAAAGGGGAGTCGTGAGGTTTGCAAACTAGTAATCGAGGATCCAAACATCACCACGCCATTGAAAACGAAACAAGTAAACATCAGAACGGAGGAAGAGACGAAGTATGCAACGCTTGGGGACTATTGGGACGATGCCATGGTGGAAAAGGTCGTCGAATTACTTCGAGAGTATCAAGATTTATTCCCGACTAAAATCATGGAGCTAAAAGGAATCCTTGGCCACCGGGGGATTATGAAGATAACTTTGAAGCCTGATGCGAAGCCATTCAAGCAGCGACCCTATCGATTGAATCCAAAATATAAAGCAAAGGTTCATGAAGAATTGGATAAAATGCTTACAGACGGAATAATTGAACCAGTAGAGGAATCCGACTGGGTAATTCCTATGGTTGTACAGGAGAAAAAACATAAGGGAGAAATTCGCATCTGTGTGGATCTCAGGAAGCTCAACGATGCATGTGTTAACGATCCATTCCCAATGCCATTTACAGACGAAGTCCTAGAAAATGTTGGGGGACAAGAAGCCTACTCCTTTACGGACGGTTTCTTGGGGTACCACCAGATCAAGATTGCGCTGGAGGATATGAGTAAAACAATGTTCGTTACCGAATGGGGCTATTTTCAGTATACGGTGATGCCCTTTGGACTGAAGAACGTGCCGCCAATATTCTCACACGTTGTGGTAGCTGCATTCAAGGAATTTATGCATGAGTTCTTAGAGGTATATCTTGATGATTTGACCGTATTTGGGCTAGTTAAGAAACATACCGTGAGCTTACGGTTAATGTTGGATACTTGCCGACGACACCAGATTGCGCTGAATATAAAGAAGTGTACTATCCTCGTCCCCTTCGAGAACTTACTCAGCCATGTGGTCTGTAAGAAAGGCCTGATCGTAGACCTGACAAATATACTCAATCTGTAAGCGTCGCAAAGTGTCAAGTAGCTGCGTGCCACGTTGGAACACACTGGTTACTATCGAAAGTTCATCAAGAGCTACACGCAGATCACGACACCAATGGAACAATTGTTGAAGAAGGACGCTACTTATTGCTAGAATGGGGAATGTAACAAAAGTCTGGAGACGCTCAAGGAAAATATGGCATCAGCTCCTATATTGGTCTTTCCAAAATGGGACATTGAATTTCATGTACATGTTGACACGTCATGTATCGCGCTGGTAGTGGTACTCACATAGGAAGGTGTGGAAGGAATTGATCACCCGATCGCGTCCACAAGTCGACGATTGTCCAAAGCTGAGAAGAACTACTCCATTACTGAGCGTGAGGGATTGGCGATGGTATACGCACTCCAGAAATACCGCCACCACCTATTCAGAGGACACTTTAAGATGTATACTGATCACTTTGCACTAAAATAACTAGTGAATAAGCCTGTGTTGGGGGGGGCACATTTGTAGATGGTTGTTATTGTTTCAGGAATATTATTTTGAAGTCATTGTAAAGCTAGGGAATCTAAACACGGGCCCAGATCACCTGTCCTAAATTGAGAATGGTGAAGAACCTACGAACCTGGAGGAGGGACTACCTGATGCACAGATTTATCCAGTATGTGTCGCGGATGGCCACTTTGAGGATATAATCCACTTCTTAACCACAGGAATCATGCCACAGGGATATTCTGTTCAGCAAAAGAAAGAATTAGTGATACGTGCAGCAGATTTTATTGTTATTGTAGGGCACCTCTACAAAATGGGCAACGACGAAATATCACGCAGATATGTACCAGAATTCGAGCAAGGACAGATCCTGGCTGAAGCACATGGGGGGTTGCTAGAGGACATTATGCGGGCCACACCACAACACAGAAGATTCTTTGTGCCGAACTATGGTGGCCAACTCTACATCAAGACTCGAAAGCGTATTGTCAGGCCTGTGACGTATGTCAACGGACTGGGAAACCATCGCGAAGGGATGAAATTCCACTCAAACCACAGATGATGCTGCATCTGTTCGAAAAATGGGTGATCAATTTTGTGGGACCTTTCACACCTCCAAGAAAGACGGGGGCATGGTATATCATCACGACAATAGAGTACTTGACTTGATGGGCGGAAGCACAGCTGGTTAAAGACTGCACGACTGCTATAGCCGCGAAATACTTATTAGTGAATGTGTTAACATAATTTTGATGTCCAAAAATTCTAATGAGCGACCACAGAACGCATTTCCTGAATGAGACTATAAGTGCGCTCACTGAGGAATTTCAGATATACCATCAGTAGAGTATGCCGTACCATCCGCAAGAAAATGGGACCATTTAAGTGTTTAACAAAAATTTGGAGATAACGTTGACCAATGTATGTAATGCGCAGTGAAACGATTGGGATTTGCGCATATTTGCTGTGCTATGGGCATACAAAACAACGTGCAAGAAGTTGACGGGCCAGTCAACTTTCCTGTTAGTCTACGGCAAGGAAGCCGTCATGCCGATGGAATACATTGTACCTAGTCTACAAATGGAAGCATTGACAGGGATGGTAGACCATAGAACTTTGGAAGAAAGAATTGTGCAACTAGAGGAACTTGTGGAGGAGCGATTTCTGGCAGGATTTCATCAGTAGGTAAAGAAGCAGCGAGAGAAAGCTTGGCATGATTGCCATATCAAGATGCGCACATTCCAAGAGAATGATATAGTATTCCTATATGACATTAAGTTCGAGAATTTCCCTGGCAAGCGTCGCATGCACTGGTTGGACCTTATGTAGTCAAAGAAGTTATAGATGGAGGCATGGTCCAACTTGCTAAGCTCAATGGAGACCCCTTCCTAGGAAGAGTAAATGGCAGTCGCCTGAAGATCTACACGGGTGGGCCTAACTCCTGACTAACCACCCGAAGGACAGTCTCACTGCTCCAGCCAGTTGAAAGAGAGAGTGGGATGATAAATAAGTCTGGGGTGAAGCTACGTGACAACTGGGGTGCGCGTAGATTTGATCTGTCACAAGGGTTGTGGTTGCGTGGAAAGGGCTGCGCTGCTGCGTTGACAAGCAGAGAGGTGACTCTTGTTGTCACTATTCATGACAAGATGCTTGAGTTATGGCAAAAGGGAGCGGGTGACAAGCAATTAAGAGATGGGGTACGAGCGTGATCTGGAACGATCTACCGCAGTCTTAGCATGAGGGCACCAAAAGAGGCGGGAGCCAACGAATTTTAATTTCGAGACACTTATAAATCACAGGGTGGCATCCACCAAATGAGCTATGATTCTGAGAATAGTAGGCTATTGTGCCTTCCCGCCGCTATGGAACTATTCATTATCTACGATCAAGGAGTAAGCCCGAGGGTTGTGATATGGCTAATGGAGATGCAGGGCTTTCTGAAAAGCACGATGTTGACATATGTGGGCACCGTGCAGAGTTCATCATCGACGGTAGGGGGTGTGCTGGAAATTTGTAGACACAAAGCAAAACTGGTTCGAATGCCGCTGCCTCACCCATGGGCTGGTCGGCGAACCATAAAAGACAAGGGAAAGGCTATAAATATGAGGACAAATGATGGAATTGCAGTTAACAAGTGGTCTCTGATGCACCTTGAAGATTGGGATCTCACGGACAAAAACAATGGTCTTGAAAAATTGCAACACAAGCTACAGCAGACACTGCGTATAGAAGATACAAAATTGGAAAATGGCTGCGTTGGTATGACGAGTTCCTGTATGCGGCACCATAGCTAGAGCTAAAATCCTATGAGGGGGTGTTCTGTGTTAACCAAACAGAGCAGAATGAGAATTATCGGTTGCGTGAATTGGTAGAGACAATGGAGCATGAGTTGGAAGAAGCGTTGCAGGAGACAGAGAGGGAGTAGTGCGTCACTCATAGGAAGGTGAACTGTGGAGCCTAGGCAGCGCATCTCGTCGCACTGAAGAGTGACTCGGGATGAGTCACGATGATTGTATTGGGGGCCTGTTGGGTAGCGGAGGTCCTGCGTAATAGTTTTGGGGCTTAAAGCCTATAAGTTAGGATAATAATATTGTAAATCTCCGAAATATGCAGAGCGCGAAATGTAATAGGTCGAGTCAAAAGGTTGTCCACCCAAGAAATAATATAGAATAATAGGAAGTAAGTTAGCCTGCCCATTGCCCACGGACCATGGGAATGTATAAATAGAGCGAGGCTCTAAGGGTAGAAGGCAGTTCTTGTTTTTGATGGATCTTAGTGCTATGTGTTTGTGGAGGCTCTATTTTTCTGCGTCTGTAAGTTTGAGTAAAGGGTGTTGGTGGGCAGATAGAGGCTCTGCAGCTATGTGCACAGAGGCCTGGTAGAGTCCGCAGCTGTATGCATGGACCCCTGCAGCTGAGTGCGCAGGGCGGATCTGGTTGTACTGAGGAGAAGGTCAATAAAGATAAGATTTCAAAATCATTGTGTGTTTTCTTGCAGATCTGTTTATTGCTTCTGTTATGAATTTATGCATTATCTATTGTAATTGCATGCACTAGCTTTTAAGTTAATTGTTTGCTTAAAGACTATATAAGAAGACCAGATCTATACTAATTTAATTAATAGCGTGAAAGCCTGACACTAGTCTAGAGTTGCACGAGGCCACAGAATGGTTCGCGACCCCTCCAGACCACATCAAGACATACCAAGGGTGCGGAAACCTGGTTCCAACACCCTCCCCTGCTACCTTGGGTGAGACATTAGTCCGTGCTCCGCGGGCTGTTGCCGAAAGGGCCGGTAGCTGTGTGATTTGTTTGGCTAATAACTCTTCTGAACCTAGGTCAAGGCCCAATAAGCCAACAACGATTAAAACAGAAGTTCTGCAGGAAGGCAAGGAGGAAGACAATTCTTCCTAGGAAGACCAGCCTATCCAAAGAGGGAAGTGGTCAGAAACTTTGGTTTGGAGGCACTATGCAAAAGCAAGTGTAGGGAGGCTGAAAGAAGAGGGTGAGTCACTTTCATTTACTGTTCAGATCAGTATATCAGTGTTTTGGAGACCAAAAGTTCTCTTAGTGGGAAGGTGTGATCCAAAAATGGATCCTGGATAACCCTCTAAATCTTCAAGTCTTCAAAACCTCCTAAAAGGTCAAAACCATTGAAAAGGGTAAGTTTTAGGCTTATCGGATAACACTATCAGGACCCAAAAATCTGAAGAAATGGTGGAAATAAGGCCTGTTGGAGGCTTAAACCAACTCTGCATAGGAGTCGTCGGATTTGGCTGATCAACGATTTAGATCTGATCGGAAATTGCAATGGGTGGTAGCAGTCGGCGGATATCGGAGCATAATATATAATTATTGTGATCGCGATCACAAAACGATAGAGACAGGTGGTTGATGGCGCTTGAGTTGATTGTGGGTTGATGTTGTTGATCCTTGAGGTTTTGCTGCTAAAAGTAAAGCCAAATCAAGAAGCTAAGGAAAAAGAGGTAGTGCAGAAGCCAAAGAGGCAGCGCATAAGCCAAAGAGGCAGCGCATAAGCCAAGGAGGCAGCGCAGAAGCAAAAAAGTAGCCAAGGGAGTCACTTGGAAGCCAAGTGAAGAGCCAAGAGAGCAAGCAGAGCTGAGAGAGCCAAGAGAGACGAAGAGCTACTGCGCTAAGTAGCTAAGGGAGCCTTTAGGGTTACTCGAAGTTCAAGTGAAAATCCAGAGAGCTGAAGGTTGCAGAGTGCCAAGAAGCCAGAGCGAAGAGCCAGAGCCAGAGCCAGAGCCAAAGAGCTAGAGCTAGAGCCAAGAGCCAGAACCAGAGCCAAGAGCCAAAGCTTCAAGAGCCAGGGGATAACATGGTGTCTGAACCCACTGTTTCTATATAAAAACAACAGGAGTTAAGCCAAGAGCTTGTAAAAAATACTTATACCATAATCCTAGAGGGCCTAGTCAAGTTGACTAGATCTCACGGAGATGTAGCCAAAGAGTTATGGGTGAACTCCTAATTAAATTAATTTTTCTGTATGATTGTTTATTGCTACATTATTTACTGTTATATGGATTTATATATCAGTTCAAGCACATGCACATGTCAGCACAAACAACAGATTTTAAAGCATATGATCAGCCTAAAACAAACATAAGCATACACCCATATTTTCAAGCACATAGTTAATTCCGCACTGGTTAATCATTATGACTTGGGAAATTTTAAAGCTTTGGAAGTGGGATAGGTTCTTGTAAGTTAAAAGAGAAGCCTAAGTGCCCCATTTTCAGATCAGATACATGGAAGAAGGGATGGATTTTTGAAGTTGGTGGCAAGGCTAGCTTGTAGGCTACTGCTCCAATGTGCTGAAGTATTTGATAAGGTCCATATAATTTTGGAGCTAATTTTTGACAACCCTTGTATTTGAGTGATGTTTGATTATATGGTTGCAGCCTTAGGAATGCCTGATCCCCTTATTGAAATGTGCACTTTGAACGATGTTGGTATGCTTGTTGCTTAGTGCGATTCTGAGCTTGATGGAGATTATCTTTGAGACGGGCTAGCATGGTTGCACGGTTCTGTATGAGTTGATCCACTACTTGCAACTTAGAGCATCCAAGGATATAAGAAGTAGGTGAAGGTGGGAGTTGACCATACACTGCTTCATATGGAGTCATCTTGGTAGTTGCATGATAGTTAGTATTATACCACCATTCATCTAGAGGTAGCCACTGTACCCATTGATGTTTCTTTTCTAAAGTGAAGCACCTTAGGTATGTCTCCAAACATTTTTTGACTGGTTTAGTTTGACCATTAGCTTGGGGATGATAGGAAGTACTTAGTTGGAGTTGGGTGCCTTGTAGCTTGAAAATTTCTTTGCCAAAAGTTAACGATGAAAGTCAAGTCACAATCAGACACAATGGAAGTGGGCATGCCAAGCAATTTGAAGATCTGGTCCATGAAAGCTTGAGCCACCAAAGTGGGGGTAAATGGGTGGGGTAGAGCGCAAAAATGAGTATATTTTGAAAGTTTGTCCACAACCACCATGATGACTAAATTGTTGCCTGACTTCAGAAGACCATTAATGAAATCCATAGAAACATCTGTCCAAATTGAGGTAGGAATGGGCAATGGTTGTAAGGTGCCTGGTGACTTGGTTGTTTCTCCTTTGTGGCGTTGACACACTTCACATTTAGCTACAAAAGTAAGAATGTCAGTTTTCATGCCTGTCCAAAAGAAAGAACGACGAGTGCGAGCATAAGTTTTCTGAAATCCTGCATGGCCTGAAGTGGGAGATGAGTGCAACTTTGCCAAAATGCGCGTTTTGAGGGAATATGTCGACGATATAACTACTCTATCCTTGTAGCGAAGAATCTCATCCTTCCAAGAGTAGCCAACTGAGGAATTAGGATCTGCTCTCAAGTTATTAATGAGTCAGGAGAGAGAGGGATGTGAAAACCATTCCTTGCGGGCTTCTTCAATCCAATCTGCTATGGGAAGAAAGATTGATAGTAGGGTGCTTTCATCCTCAAATTGGCGTGATAAAGCATCCGCTACTAGATTTTCACACCCTTCCTTGTAAATTATCTCATAATAATATCCCAACATTTTGGTCAGCCATTTATTTTGCTGGGGCGAGGATAGACATTGCTCCAAAAAATATTTGATGCTTTGATGGTCTGTGCGGATTTGGAAACTCCGCCCCAATAAGTATGGTCACCAAGTATCTACTGCATGTAATATGGCCATCATCTCCTTCTCATAGGTATATTGTCCCAGATGTTTCCCACTCAGTTGTTGGCTAGTGAAAGCCAAGGGTTGACCTTCCTACATTAAGACAACACCAATATGAGTACTTGAAGCATCACATTCATTCACAAAAGATTTGATGAATTCAGGTAGTGGCAATATGGGAGTGGAACACATGGCTTATTTGAGAGCCATAAATGCCTATTGTGCTGCATCAGTCCAGAGGAATGAATTTTTATTGAGAAGGTTAGTGAGGGGTCTAGCAATGTGACCATAATTGTAGACAAATTTGCGATAGTAGCCAGTGAGACCCAGGAATCCCCTCAAACTCTTCAAGTTTTTTGGTTGGGGCCGATCTTGCATTGCCTGTATCTTTTTGGGATCCACTCGGACACCTTCACAACCCACAATGTGGCCAAAATACTTGACTTCTTCCATGCTAAAAGAGCACTTGGACAATTTGACAAATAATTTATGATTCTGGAGCAATTGCAAGAGCGGGTCTACAAGCTGAAAATGTTTTTCCCAGGTGAGGTTGTAGATGAGAATGTTATCAAACAAAATGAGGACAAATTTGTAGAGATATGGTTTCAGTAGGTGATTCATGAGGTTTTGAAAAGTGGATGGGGCATTACAGAGACCAAATGGCATGATCAAGAATTCATAATGGCCTTCATGAGTTCGGAAACCAGTCTTGGGAATGTCTACTTCTTTCATGCATATTTGGTGATAGCCAGAGCGAAGATCTAGCTTAGTAAAGAATTGAGCACCATGTAGTTCATCCAGCAAATCATCAACAACCAGGATAGGGAATTTGTCTTTGACCATGAGCTTGTTGAGGGCCCTGAAGTCTGGACACATGCACCATTCCCCATCTTTATTGAGCACCATGACCACTAGTGATGAATAAGGATTGGTGCTAGGACAAATGACACCGGCTTCAAGGAGTTCCTTGATGGTTTTTTCAATTTCATTCTTTTGGGCGAAAGGATATTGATATGGCCGCACATTCGACGGTTGTGAGCCTGGGGCTAAAGTGATGCTATGATCATGTTCCCCTCTAGAGGGTGGAAGCTCTTTAGGTTTGTCAAATACCTACTGGTGTCGATTCAAGAGCTGTTGCATGTCAGGATGAATATGAAGAGTAGTGGGCTCAATGGCCTAGATGGCATTAAACTAGGCGATAACTCCATGATGGCCCTTTTCAAAAACATTTCCATGTGATGCGAGTTTATGATAGAAGGAGAACCTGCCTGGATTCCACAGATGGTATGCATTTGGCCATTCTTCTTAAAGCTCATATATAACTCTTAGAAATCCATGGTGATTGGGCCTAGTGTGCGAAGCCATTCAACCCCCAAGACAATGTCACAACCACACATGTTAATCACAAACATGTGGGCCTTTAAGTGGTAGTCTCCCATGTGAAGTTTGATATTTTCGCAGCGACCTTCACATTTCATTGTCCCCCCATCAGTAATCTGGACCTGGAAATGAGAGATTGCCGTGACAAAAAAATGAACAATTTCCGCGACTCGCTGATGGATAAAGTTATGAGTGTTGCCACTGTCAATCAATACTACTGCATGGCGATGTTTAATAAAGCCTATGATTTTGAGAGTTTGGGGTGCAAAAATGCCCGCCAAAGCATGTAGCGAGATCACTGGTTCCTTTGGCGTAGCTGGGTGTTCATTATACTGCTGGGTTTCATCAACTTCATCCTCTGGTCCCTCAAGGGTTGGGGCTTCCTCAGATGAGTTGCGATCAGTAACATAATTTGAAAGAATTTGGGTTCCTTGCATTTATGCCCGGGGGAGTATTTGTCATCGCAGTAGTAGCACAATATTTGTTTTCTTCTTTCAACCATTTCTACTGGAGACACCTTTTGAACCTTAAGTGTTTGGGTAGGGCCCTGAGCCTAGGTGGGGCATCCCTTGGCTATGAAATTTAGATGAGGAGATTGGGAAACTAAAGCACGTTCCACTTTGATAGCCTTGTTGCAAGCGTCTATCCATGTAGGTGGGTAGTGCATCCAGACATGTGCTTGGATAACTTCTTTGAGACCACTTATACAACATTCCAAGTAGAATTCATCTCCTAGAACTTATGTGTGGATGACCAATATCTAAAAGGCTGCAATGTCTTCTTTTACTGTGCTTATCTATCGAAGCTTAGTAAGACGACCCAAAAAATTAGTCTCTATCAAAGCAGTCACAAAAGATTTTGAGAATACCTGCCAAGTTATTTTCCCAGGATAATATTTATGAGACCACTGCCACCATTGCCATCTCTCTTGGTCCAAGTAAAGGGCTTCCACACATAGTATAGTTGGATCATCTCAGATATCATTCAGAAGGGAATATTGTTCCATTTGTGCTACCCATATTGTCAAATTAGAGCCATCAAATTTATACATGTCCAACATGGGTGGTCGAAGGTGGGAATGTTGGTGATTTCCATGGAAGTGAATATAATGGCTAGATTCTCCTTCAAGGTCTTCATTAAGACCATGTGCCTCTGGATGCCACCTCGACGTGCTCACTTTGAATGTTTCCATGAATTTTTCCACTTGGTCTGCTATGTCCTTGAAAGAAGCCAACTGTTTTTCAAGGCTCTCAATCTTCTCGTTGGCCATGGCTTGAGCTCTGGTTTCTACCATACATAGATCTTGGTCAATTGTCGTCACTTTGAAAAAATTTGTGACTGCCCGAAAATTGACATTGACAAGTGAATGGTACCACTGCGATCAGCTCATTGTCCTGATTCTTATGGGCTAAGTCTCTTATAAGCGTCCTAGGAAGACTCTGATTTTTTTTTTTTTTAATTCTGAATGGAGTTTTACTCCTAGCTTATCAATACTACAGTGGCCAATTTCCAAAAAACTTGATCTTGCCCAATGTCCTGCGAGAATCACCCTAGGGTAGAGGAGCCACAATCTTGACTGCACAAATGGTCAGATCTACCTGCAAAACCCCCAACTACTAAGTGTGAGTTGGACTACGGTGGTGACAGAACCCCAACTGCTAGATCTGAATGGTACTGTGGCGGTAGAACCTCAACTGGTGGATCTGATTGTTGCTGTGGCAACAGAGCGCCAACTGCTAGATCTGAATGGTACTGTGGCGATAGAACCTCAACTGGTGGATTTGATTGTTGCTGCAGCGACAAAACCCAATTGCTAGATCTGATCCAGAAAATAAGATAATGGGCGATCTTCGGAGAGTCAAGGGAACTATGGTCTCAAAGGAGTGTCAGGTGCTACAGATCGCAATATACATAAGGGTCCAACAATAGTACTTGGCCCAATCTTTCAGGGCATTAACTAAGGAGGATCAACCGTACCCTTAGCCGTACTACTTGACTAACCTATCGTACGCGTGAGTAACCTCCCCGAGTTCTGTTCTCAGTGTACTATAGCAGCAAGACAGCCGACAGTTTATCTAAGGTGAGGTTTCAAGTGAGCCTAGGGGGCTTTCGATATACCCAGAGGGTACATGGAAGGTAGTCCGTGCACGGTTTTGTCTAATGCGCTACTACTAGAAGGGGTACCCATAGGGGTTACAAGGGAGTCCAACAAGCATGACCACCTCTTGTATTTCCTGCGTGCATGCCTCCCCAAATCCGTAGGTTCATGCACTCAATGACAGATCCTAACCTAAAAAAAATTATGCCAAAAATGGAGATACCACCAGCCCTGGAAAGTGCTATGATACCACTTGTTATGCTCTTGACCTACGAGAAGATTCAAGAATACCAAATATGTGAAGAAATACAACCCAGAACACAGAACAAAATGAGAAAACAATGAGTATTTTATTATTCAAAGATGAAAGCAATGTTCACTTGCCTGTTTGAGGGGGCAATCTCTAGCAGAGCAGAGCTCGATTATAAAATAAGACACAACCTTCCTCAATGGGGAGTCTCTATCCTTTATATAGGATTCATACATACAATACCATGGGTCAGTGCCATGGTTCTCTCAATACCATCTATCTGATACCATGGCCCATTTTCAACTAACTGTGGTCCCTTTCTTAAATGTGGGTCAACCGCTTACAATTATTAATACAGGCTTACCTGCATACGAATTATAAAACATAGAAAATAAATAATGCGAGAGAATAACACATATACACAAAGATTTTCCCCTGGATCCCAAAATAGGGACTACCAGATTGATTTTTCATTCTGTTCCTTTCAATGTTACAATACATATATATACATGCTGAAGCATCAAATACCATGGACCAAAAACCATCACATCCAAAACCATGTGCGAAAACCATGCGCAAAACCATAGGTAGGTTTGCCCAACCTAATATAGGGTCCAGTTTTTTGTTCTAGCATATGAATTCTAAAACACAGAAAATAAATAATGCGAGAGCATAACACATAAAACACATCTACACAGACATTTTCCCCTGGATCCCAAAACTAGGACTACCAGATTGATTTTTCATTATGTTCCTTTCAATGTTACAATACATATATATACATGCCGAAGCATCCAATACCATGGACCAAAAACCATTGCGTCCAAAACCATGTGTGAAAACCATGCACAAAACCATAGGTAGGTCTGACCAACCTAATATAGGGTCCATTTTTTTTTTCTTGCAAACGAATTCTAAAACATAGAAAATAAATAATGTGAGAGCATAACACATAAAACACAGATACATAGATATTTTCCCTTGGATCCCAAAACCGAGACTACCAAATTGATTTTTCATTATGTTCCTTTCAATGTTATAATACATATTTATACATGCTGAAGCATCCAATACTATGGACCGAAAACCATCATGTCCAAAACCATGTGTGAAAACCATGCACAAAACCATAGGTAGGTCCGCCCAACCTAATATAGGGTCCAATTTTTTTTTTCCCCGGGGCACTGCGCCGGATCCCATAGAGGGGAGATACCCCCCCCCCGTAAACCCCTGTGACCCCCCCACTGCGCAATTGGCGCAACGAAGGATGGAAAGAATATAACACAACGCAACATTCTCCCACTTGTTGTTTTCTTTCCACACGAGAGCTTAGTCATTTATCCATCCTTGCAATGCCCATTGTTTCTCTACACTAAGAGAACTTCTCAGAGCTCACAGATATTTTTAATGCATCTACAGTATTCTTCAAAGTGTCTACCTTTACCAACAACACCTTTTTGTCTTCTACCATATCCCTCACAAAGTGATACTGAACATCAATGTGCTTTGTCTTTGAATGATAAGCAGTGTTCTTTGCCAAGAAAATTGCACTTTGGCTGTCACAGTCTATCCTTATAGCTCCTTGTACTAACCCCATACTTGAACACAATCTCTGCAACCAAACTGCTTCCTTGCTTTCATGAGTGGTTGCCATGTATTCTGCGTCTGTAGTTGATAGTGCCGCTACAGATTGTTTCTTACTCATCTAATTGACTGCACCTCCAAATAGGTTAAACACATACCCACTTGTAGATATTCTCCGATCTAGATCTCCAACCCAGTCTATATCAACAAATCCATGAATATCCAACACTCTGTCCAATCTTGGTCTTCCTCATAGCACAAACCATAATCACTAGTGCCACGCAAATACCTGGAAACTCGCTTTGTTGCTGTCTAGTGCTCCTTCCCTAGTTTTGATATAAATCAGCTCAATACTCCCACTGCATGTGCAATGTATGGTCTAGTACAGACCATATCCTGGTCTCTTTTAATTTCCATGCCCAAAATATAGTTTGCAGCACTAAGATCTTTCATGTCTAATTTGTAGGACAATTGGGTCTTCAAATCTTGGATAATTTCTTTGTCATTTCCAACGAGCAATATCATCCACATACAAGACCAAATAAATAACACGGTCACCAATTAATTTAAAATACACACAGTGATCTGCTTTGCTTTTTGTGAAGCCAAGTCCCCGTATTAATGTATCAAATTTTTGATACCACATCCTTGGTGACTGTTTTAACCCATACTGAGACTTTTTTAACTTGCATACCAATTCTTTCTTACCCTTCACCACAAAGCCTTCAGGTTGCTTCATGTAGATCTCCTCTTCCAAATCCCCATCAAGAAATGTTGTCTTCACATCCATCTATTCTACCTCAAAATCAAAAGCAAAAACAATAGATATAAGTAATCTAATAGAAGCTACCTTGGCAACAAGAGAAAAAATATCACCAAAATAAATTCCTGACACTTGGGAATAACCTTTTGCTACCAACTGAACTTTGTATTTCTCCATCTTTCCTTCTGCATTTGTCTTCTTCTTGAACACCCATTTGCTGCCAATGGGTTTCCTTCTAGTCAGCAACTCCACTAGATCCCAAGCCTCCTTTTTGTGCAAAGACGCCATTTCATCAACCATGGCCTCTTTCTAGAGTTTGTTATCCTCTGAATCTACTGCTTCCTTCATAGTTTTGGGATCGTCATCAATAATAGATAAAGCAAAATTTTAACAAAAAGAAGATGGAATATACCTTTCTAGCTGCCTTCTTTCTTGAATTGATCTTCTCACAACAGGAGTTTGTGGCTCTTCATCTTCTGATTCCTCTTCTGATGTACAGTCTAGTTCTTCCTCCTTTAGCTCAAACTCTATTTTCTCAGGTTCCTTTGATGGGACTTCATGTTAATAACATATTTCAACTCTATGAACACTAGATCTCGGCTGTACACAACCTTCCTTGTTGCTGGGTTCCAAAGCTTGTAACCCTTTAAACCATCCTTATACCCAATAAAGATGCACTTTTTAGATTTACTATCCAACTTGGTTCTTTTTTCCTTTGGAACATGTACATATGCATCACATCCAAATACCCTTAGATGTGAAAGAGAGCGTTTCTTACCAGTCCATACCTCTTGTGGAGTCTTATCCTCCAACGCTGATGAAGGTGATCTGTTACCCAGGTAACATGCTGTCTCCACCGCCTCTGCCCAGAATTCCTGTTCTATCCTAGTACCACTGAGCATGCTTCTTGCCCTTTCTATCAATGTCTTGTTCCTTCTTTCTGCAACTCCATTTTGCTCAGCTGTATATGGAGTAGTCTTCTACTGTGATATACCACACTTCTTACAGAATTCTTCAAATTCCTTACTACAAAACTCTCCACCGTTATCTGTCCTCAACACCTTTATCTTCTTCTTTGTTTGGTTTTCCACTAGATCCTTAAATTCTTTAAACCTGTCAAAGACTTTAGATTTCTTCTTGAGGAAATATATCCATGTATTCCTTGAGAAGTCATCTATATATGATACATAGTACACAGACTTACCCAGTGATGGAACCTTCACAGGTCCAAACACATCACTGTGCACAAGTTCAAATAACTATTTCACCCTCTTACCACTAGAAGGGAAACTCACCCGATTCTGCTTCCCATATACACAATTTTCACATAAATCAAAATCAAGAGAGCTATTAGTCATACCTTCTACCATACCTTTACCATGAAGTATTCGAAGGCGCTTCTCTCCAATATGTCCAAGCCTTTGATGCCACAATGTGGTCTTCTCTCCAGGGACCACTAGATTTTTTGCTCCACTTTCAAGAGCCACAAAACTATTGCACCCATCAACAACAGTGTTTCATTGCAGCTTGTACAGAGTTCCATTTCGAATTCCCCACATCAATACCAGTGCTCCCCGAACCATCTTGCAGGTATCCTTCTTGAACACTGTTTTTACACCTGCATCATCCATCTTGCTTACAGAAATCAAATTTCTGGCCAATGCAAGAATATGCAGATCACCCGGAAGTGTTCTAACCCTTCCACCTTGCAACTTCAAATTTAATTTCTAGTGACCAATGATTCTAGTCTTCCTGTCATCCCCCAAGAAGACATCACCTCCATCATATTTCTCATACTTGAAAAACCACTCTCTATGGGGAGTGAAGTGAAAGGATGCACCTAAGTCAATCAACCATGCCTCATGATCTACATGTGTACTTGAAGA
>APFE031593716.1:0-21382 GCA_000404065.3 Pinus taeda
GGATGTATAAATATGTAGATTATCTAAAATTCAAACTATCGACTTTCTAATTTAAAAACGCAAAACAATAAAACCCCCCTAAAAAAAAATAAAAATTAAGATAGAGAACAAGAAAATATGAATAAGATGACGACTTCAAAAACTATCAAATTTAGAAAATAAATTTTCACATTTCACAAACTAGAAAATTAAAAGTCAAAAAATAGGTCTTTTAAAAAAAAGTGTGATGCAGAATACTCACTTTTTAAAATCAGCATGAAAATCACTACCATTCTAAAACTTGATTTCATCCTTGAACATGAAAAAAAATTAAAGTTCCAAAAACCATGTTCTAAAAAAAACATGTGTATTCTGCATCACCACTTTTGAAAATCAGGTCATTTTTTTGCTATCTCTACAAAACGGGTAACAGTATCAGTTCCCGTTTCAAAGTTTACATTGTTTAGATGACATGGGAGAGGTCCAAGGACTGGAAGATGCATCAAAAAAGGTACTAGGTAAAGGCTAATAACCAAGTAGGATGGATGGGACACCATACAGATGTGTTTTTGGTGATGTCACAAACATAGATGAGGAATGAACATTCGATATCTCAACCAAAGTGGTGGACATGGGCTAAGATCGTGGATCAATTTTGGTCATGGTTAACAATCCCAATGAGTATTTTCGTAAGAGATCAGTGGGTAAGTCCAAAGAATTAGGTAGAGTTTGTGTTGGAGTTTCAAGAGAAGGAAAAGGACCAATCTAATAAAAATGGAGTCCTTCCTAATGAACACAAGTATAAGGACAAGGCTCTTCTTATGGGATCTCTTCAATACTCACAACTCCATGTGGAAGAGGTTCACCGTCAGGTCCTAGATGTATACGATTTTTCAGAGACAAAGGAAGAGAGGAGGAAGGTCCTGAAGTAACAAGTAAAGATGGCTAAGGCTCCTCAGGTTCAAAAACATCAGGAATCAAAGTTTCTGACTCAAGAAGGTTACATTCAATGACCTAAGACGATAAGGTTTCATGGACTTCTCTTTCTATTATGATAGTGTCACCATTAAGAGTAGATGTAATCTTGGGCTGAACACTCAAGGGGATAGATGACTCTAGTAGATCAATATTACAAGGAGGTATAGAAGAAGTTCCCAAAGTTTTTGATTCGGTAGTTTCTTCTTCCTATGATTTTGAAGATTGACAGGAGTAGCCTATGATGGAAGAGTAGGCCTATATTTCATTCTATGCAAATGATGGGGTGGGGGATTTTGTTCTTCTAGATTGGATAATAAATTCTATTAACACAAAAAAAAATCAAAAAGAGGGTAATCTAGGCATATAGGATTACCAAGAAACCGTGAACTGCAATATACAAGTTGGAGACGCAAGGACTTAACATATGACAACCAATCTCTTCGAATGTTGTGTTTTGTGTATCAGGGTATACAAGGTGGAAACATCAGTTACATATGGCTGGATAGAAACGTATAGGGAACTCCCAAAATATACTCAACGATACATGGGAGTGTAGTCTGTAGTAGTGATGTCTAATGTGTAATTGTTTGATGAGATTGTTCCAATATACTTTACGTGCATGGAGTTCCATTCAATATACCCCAAGGTAAGTGCAGAACAATCTTATACACTCACATAAGTGGAATGAGATTTCATCCCTCAGATGCAATGGTGGCAAAAAATGACAAATCCTACATTTAACGATTAAAGAACACATATCTAGCCTTGACCTCTAAATGTTTGTGCTAATGTTAAAAATTCTCCTCAGGTTGATTCAATAAATGTTGCTATTTATCTTTTATTAAGTTTCATTTTTGGGCTCACCACGAATGTCACAGTAATATCCTTAAACACAAATCTAACATGAGAAAATGGTAATATTTCTCTTTCAAGGAAAATCTAGCTGAGGAAAGGAAGAAAGAATCGGCATGCAACACAAAACATGCAAAAAATAATATGCAATATGCAATCTCCCTTTCAATGAAACTATTCCTATATCAATGCACATACAAAACCTAAATACCAATGCAAAGTTCTTCTTTTCAGAAAACTTAATTTTTTAAATGAATAAAATTAAGATGAAAATGTTTAATCACTAATTCCAATGCACTTTTTAGAATGATGACTAAAACAACAATTCATCCAAGCAACCAATGACTAAAAGAAATTAGTTTGCAAGTGAGCAAATGATAAGAAGAAATAAAAGTCAAAACCAATTTGTACCAAATGTAATCAAATAGAAATGAAAACCAAATGGATGCTTTAGAGAAACCATAAGAGACTCAAGGCTCAGGGAAGGTCAGTTGGAAGTAGGTTGATCAAAGAGAGACTCAAAAACAAGGGCAAGTTTTGTGCAAAAATAAGGGCCAAATATGGTACAGAAGAGGCACCATTTCTTTGCAATGAAGGTACAGAGTGGGCCCAGGTGAGGTGCAATGTTCTGTCAGAAGCACTAGGGGTGTGCTGGTTAGGAATAATGAATTCCAACACAAAAATTGCAAAAGTGACTCAATGAAATGGCTTCCTAGGTTTTTTCTTGGCAAGGCAAAGAAGAAAGGTTTTATCGAGGTAATTAAACACAGTGGACAATGGAAGCACGAAGAAAATACATTGTTCCCTAGAAGAGTTGCCCATGTTTTATACGAGATTTATAATTATGGAAAAAAGTATCTCCCCTAGGTTTGGTGGGCTACCTAGAACAACAAAGAGAGAAGGAATACAATGCTTTCCTTAAAGTAAATATATGATGATATGAGGCCTACCTAGAATCCGTTGCAGGATTCACTCCTTTAGATTGAATGCTCGAATTCTAGCTTTGATTGCCAAAATTAGAACCTGCACAATTAGAGGATACAAGCCAAGAAACTACTAGATCTATGTAGTATCATTTTTGTACTCTATTTAGTATATGAACATGGTATTGAAATACAAGAAATAACAACATCACAAATAGGAGAATAGAGAATTATTTTCGTTAATATAAATGGAAGGAGTTTATAGCCAAAATAGGTCCTGGTCATGTAGAAGAGCTCCTCCAAGGCCGTCTTGTCATTTTCTTGTCAAAATATGCACCTCCATCACCTTAAATGCATGAAATGAACCCTCTCACCATAACAACATAAGGGTAAAATCACTCTTCAAAAGCGAAACCCTTGCATATGGAAGGTTGTTAACATACAGAGGACTAGGGTAAGTTGGGATTTCTTATCCAAGTACCAATATAAAGTCTTAGATCCACGTTTGATGGGAGGATAGGATCAAAGGATAATGAATGTAAACTCCAAAGTAGGGTAGGATAGGATTCAAATGTTTTATCTAAGGTAAACGACTATAAAAAATTCTAGAAGATTATGGAATAAGAGGCTTCCATACTTTATAACTTTTTCCCTAATTTATAGAACCAATGTGCGTGAAAAGGGGAGAAACCTATAGGTGATCAACACAGGCCACAGTGGAGCAACATGTAAGTGAACATTACCCAACAACGGAAGAGGGTGCGCTGGTCCTAAAAATAACATAGATGATTTAGTTTCAGGAAGAAACTCTAGGGAATCAAAAAGGAATGCTTAGGGCTTTGTGCAATGATAATTCAAATGGGGGATAGAATTTTAATTCATCCCATCAGGAGGCTTATTCGTAAGATGTGAGAAAATGTCCTATAACAATTCCCTTCACCCATTTCTTCCTCAAACATTTTTTCCTAATGACCCTCAAGTGTTCTTCACCTCCTCGGGCAAAAATTATAACTCGATACACTTACAAAAGCCCTATCTCAGGTGGTCTTGGAATTATTTACCAACATTCCTCTATTTGCATATGTGTTTGTCATGGAACAATTCCATTTTTGAGAACATTATTCTATATCCAAGATCCATAGCCACGAAATTAACCACAATGTGTGTTAGGTATTGGAACTTATCTCTTGGAAACTATGATCCTTTCTTAGATTCCCTAGAACAATGTTAGCTAAAGATTCTTGTGAACCCATAGAAAATATATTTAACCTTTGTCAAAAAATTTTGGCCTTTTGATCATGGTTGGCTTCTTTGGATATCATACTGCAATATGTAGGAGAGAAGCAATTATTAGAACTGTTGGGTACTTCAATTTGATGGGGCCTTCCAGAAGAATATCGGGGTGGTAGGAGAGGCAGGGAGATTCTTTATAAAGCTAAAGGAAAAACTAAAATAAGTTATGGATGGGGTGTATGGTGCATGATAAATAATCATTCTAAGATGCATGGCTTATTGTAGGGGTTCATCTTGGAAAAGGGGATGGGAAATTCCAACATTGTTATTCTAGGGGTTTTACTTCTAATCATTCAATACCTTTGAAACAAAATCTAGCCCAAGGATCAAAATATAAAGCTACTACTCCAATTAATTCTAACATTACTTGAGGATATCTCTAAAAATACTTGTATCAAGTTCTACAAAATGAGGAAAAGGAGGCATATATCAAATCATATAATGCATGCATTCTCAAAATTGGACAAATGTAAATTACTTGTGTTAGAGGGTGGTAGACCCTACCTCGACACCCCCTCCCTTACTCAACCTCCAACCATTTTTATAATTTGGTATTGAAATATGAAACGCTATGCACTACCAAGTCTCCTCACTAAGGTATATTTTCAAATGATGGTAGACATGATAGAGGTATTGTTGTGGAATCTTCCATCACTCAAACACATGCAGATCTCTTTACAGTTCTTTTATACACACTCCAAGTAGAATAAGGTAGTGGAGGTTCAATGTCAATGCTTGTCCTCTACCTTTATTGGTTAATATTCATAAATACATGGAAATTATGTTTATATATAGCCTCAATAACTTTGGTGCATGTGATTAATTTGACCTAAGATATAATCCATTGGAAAATTAGTGCTCCCAAGATCAAGGATCATACCTTTTTGATCTCTATTGGATCCAAGTCATCTGCTCATTTCTGGGATTGCTAAGATCATATTATCACTTTCAGAAGCATTATTTTGATTTTTCTCTATGTAATTATTGGTTGCATGACTTTAATGCTCAATAAATTTGGGTATTTCAAGTGGCCTATTAGCCTAGTATATTTGTTTGTGATGAAAATTATTTCAAGGGTTGAATCATTGAGAGATTTTTCTTTCTTGATCCTAGAACTTTTGGGTCATGGGCCCATGAGACTATGGTATCTCTACCTTATTTTTGCAACAATGCCAAAACCATTCTCCTAGAAACCTCAAAATTCTACATGTTGGCACTTTCAAAACAATGTAAGATCAATTTATTAATTTAGGTTGCTCAACCCTAAATTCATTGCACATACTTGAATATTAATGGCCATGGTGTAGACTTCACTCTTAAAAGGGTCTCCCTGTTTTTTTTTGCATTCAAAACTATTTTATGATTCATCCTACATAAGATGGCCATCAATTCCTCGACTGAATGATTGGTTATGTCTCCATCAATTCATTTTATGCATCATTGTCAATCTTGCACCAAATTGAATGGTGGATATTCACCTAGATCACACAATTTCAATCACGAATGAGATCACCATTGATATTATCTATGATCAATGGTGAATCTCTTCATTGCACCTCTCTCTCACACATAGAAAATATGCATAATCATGTTATGTAAGTGTTCCACAATGCTTGCAGCTTCTCGGTGCTCCAATTAACAACTATTTTTATTCATACATATAATTTTTTGGTCCCTGTTGATGGGTGGAGTGTCTATACAAATTGTCTGACAGGGAAAACTCCTACACATTTTAGATCCAAAATATTCAGACAATATGAATATATATATAAATATCCACTCTCGAATTCAGTGTAGTCCATTCAGGATACACATATATTTCCCATAGTCCTAACTCAAGCCATCTATCATTTACATGATCAATGGTAGTTGTCATATCATTCCTCTCATTCAATCCAACGATTTACACCCCAATATAAACATATAATTAACTATGAAGTTCACACATACATAAAACATAAAAAAAAAATCATAAATATATTTAATTCTGTAACTCAATCATTACAACAAAGGTTCCTAGCTTGCCCAATTCTACCACAATGGGTCGTTCTTCAATTCATAACATATTTAAGATTTATAAAAATATACATTGTAGTGGATCATTTGAGATCCACTATTCTCTCCCATTTCTCTCCATATATCTCTTAACACTTTTCTACAATTTGTTGCGGATCTCAATAATCTATCAGCAAGGAAGATTACACGAAAACTCAAAATTCCTAACATGGACTCCTTCAACTTCGAATTGGAAGCATATATGAACACTATGGGCTACCAATTATTTTCCTATGCCAACCTCCTCTAGAATGCGGGAAGGTTTATAATTTTGTAATAATGAAAAAAAAAGAATAAAATCTTAGTGGTGTTAACACTCAGGTTGTTCCCTGTTTCCTAAAGGGAATATGGCCGAGGTAACCACTGACCAATGTTTTAGCTACAAGTTCGAGCCTACCTGCAACCAGAGAGGGCTCTCTCTTTATATTTTAGCTTTGTTTGATGAATGTTTTTAGGCTAGTTATGGTGTACTGTTTTGTTTGAATTTGGTGGGTTGGTGAATCCAGACAGAACTGAGATACAGATTATAGAACAGTTTGGTCCATTGGGCAATGGAGTTGAGGTATTGTGCTGCTAAAAGTAGATTTATGAAGGCAGAATGTTGTTGCAGAGCCATATAGGCATATGTGAAGCAATTTTATTAGATTTTTTTATGAAATTATGGAATTAGTGAGTGAAAGGCAGTTAAGGATCTTTCACTATGCTAACAGAGAAAAAGTGAAATTATTGCTTAAGAGCAGTTAAGAATTCTTAAAACAATATTCACCATGACAAAATTAGTTTGGACATGAGTAATCAAGAATTCATATCCATGACTAATTCAGAAGAAAACATATTTAGAAATAGATATTGAGCATAGGGTGTTGAATACAAATCCTAGGCTATTCTTTTTCTCTATTTACTAAGATTATGAGAAAACATAAGAATTATTGAAAACATAGGAAACACATACACAGTTCAGAGAAACTTATTGCTTCAGCAAATGACACAGGAATTCTGCAAAAAAATAGAGCTATTCACTTCCATCTCCATACAGCATAGGAACCAGAAATCTCCACCAGCAATTTGTATTATCAAAATGTCTCAAAATACAATAGAGCTCTTCAGAAAGAATTACACTACAACCGACCCTCAATACGTTATCTGATGGGATATATATACAAAAATAGGGTACAAAATATCTAAGCAGAGAGTTATTGTGCAATAAATTGCATCGCCAACTCTCTTACAAACAGTAAATGAAAACATAAATATAGCATTTAATGCTGAGATGGCTGCTATCTTTCTGTCAGACAACTTTTGACTTTATGGCTCTGGAAAGTGGGATGTAGTTGTGCCTTTAACTCTGCGTTAATTGAGCCTACTGTCTAGGTGCATTGGTGAGTCACTTGTATGGATGCTTCCTGTACCTGTGTGCTGATCTCTCTGCTGACCTGTAAACTTTGATTTTTCTCAAAAAGGCAAAAATCATAGTGGCATTATCTGGGCAAAATCTCCAGCATTGCTTGCCACCAATCAGCTAGAGGTAGTTGATGCCTCCTCATTTTCACTAGTGTTTCATCTGCCTTTGTATGTCTGTAGAAGTTTGGAGGCACCTCAAACATATGATTTATTTCATGTTCAATAAAGAACAGATTTTCTAGCTTGTCATAGAGAGACTGCCCAGAGGGAGGCCTTGCTTCTTCTGTGGAGCTGCTAGATGTTGTTATCTGATTTTCAACATAATTGTTGATCCTTGTCATATACTGATTATATGACAGCAGCTGTCATGTGCCAGTCACTAGGCTTGGAAGTCCTTTGTCCTGTAGTATTGTCACTTTTGAGCTGAATTCATCAATCTCCACTTTCATTTCCTGACATTTGCTCTCCATAGTTTGAGTAAAATTCCTCAAGGTCAGTACCTTTTTGGCTGTCAGGATCTTATTGGCAATGTATTTGGCATAATTGTACTTCATAGCAGGGGGCTTCTCAAGGCTATATGCAGACAACATGACCAACACAGTTTCATCAACATGTTCATTTGTAGTGAACCCCAGCACAGAGGTTAGCATATCCACCAGTAGCTTTCCTACCTCATTGAAATCTGCATAAGCAAAAGGAGGTGGCCCAGAAGGTTGGCAGTCTGCCTTCATGAATTTCCTGGCTATTGCAGCAATGTCTGAGCTAGAGAGCTTGGAGCCCTCATCTACCAAGTACTTGATGGAGAAGGGGTATAGCAGCTGGGTCTGCTTGTAGTTCAACATTTGGTTGATGGAATCTGGTGTTATATAAAAGAGGATGCTCCCAGATGGAGACTTCACAGCTCTGAGTTTCTGGTTCATTAGTTTTCTGCACAGAGGTGGATGACTTCAGGGAAAATGTTCACAGAAGGCAGGAAGTAGGTGGGCAAATTGGATTCCGAGATGCCATACAGGTCACTGTTGTCCAATTGACTGTTCCTTAGCTGGCAGTAAGTTTGTAAGTGATTCCTCTCTGCCACAAAGTCTGTAATGAGGAAATCACTGTCCACCAGTGGCATAGCTTCCAGTTCTTTGCCAGGTGGATTCACAGGAGCTACATCCAGGGCAGCTGGAGTAGCCATGTCTAATTTTAATTAGATGTTTTACTGGATTTTTAAGTTTGGTACAAATGCTAACGAATGCTCGCCAACTTCTGTTTGGCAGTGAGCAGCTTGGCAGTATAAGGAGGTTCTTGGAGGTTTTAATGAACTGTGGGGCACTCTGTTTTGAAGAACTAGAGTGTGTTGAGCTAATTAGCTGGTTGTCTGTAGGGAATTTCTATTAGCAAGGGTGAGGGAACTGCTGAATTAGTTTTCTAGCCGGTAGCTCAGCTCCTTCAATTGCTTTTGTGGTGAATTTTACAGAGGGGCACGAGTTTCTTCAAGAGTTTTTGTCGCGCAGGGGTTTAACTAGCTTCTCCAGTAATTTCCAGCGGTCAATTTATCAATGGAGAGCTTTTAACAGAGTTCTTATGCAGGAAATCAGGAGAGCAAAGAAGAACAGCGGGTAAAGAAGGTCGCCTGCTACAAATACCTGGTTTTTATGGCGTAGGAGGTGTTTGAACCGGACGAATTGCAGGCGCTCGGGTTGACAATGGAGGCGGCAACAACTTCGGCAGGTTAAATTGGTGTTTTGACCGTTGCACGTCGATTTCTCATGCAGAGGAGCTCCGGAAACTATGAACAACAATGACCAATAACGTCTAATTCTCGTCTTTTTATGCATTTTTGGCATATTGGCGCCTTTTTGGAGATGACGTCATGCTGATGTCATCATGGGCCCGGGTACGGACAGGTGACGTGGTAGCTGACGTGGGTGCCCAAGTGGTAGTGACACAGTGGCAGGGTGGACAGGCTGATAGGTGACATGGATGCGACGTAGAGGCATGGTGGCGGCAAAGGAGGGGTGACGTCATGCTGACGGGGGCGTGACGTCAGCGCGGGCAGGAGGTGGTAAGTGGTTTCCCCAGAAGGCCTGAGGGTGATAAATGATTTTGACGGGCGGGGGTGGGGCAGCGAACATTGCGGGAGGCCGACGTATGGCGGGGATACGGTGGCAATACCGCCAATCCCCCGGACGCAAAAGGTCGGGCGACTTGTTCATAAGATTGACCGCCCACCGTTGGATGGGCGGGGTAGATGATCGTGCGGCGGGTGGCGAATATGATATGACGTCGCGTTAATGCAAAGGGGACCCACCCATTATTTTAATGGGTTTAAATAAATTGCGCGCGGGGAGGGTAGAAAACTTTAGGTTATGGGTTTTGTGGGTTAGGCGCACATTTTATTAAAATGTTTTTATTAAAAAACTTTATAATAAAGTGGGTTTTGGGCGGAAAAAGGGGCAAATGGGTTTAATGAGGGCGGGGCTTAGGATTTTTGACACTTAACCATAGTTTCTTGGAAAAAACCATAGTCTAGGGACAAAGGGGTTAACACCAACCCCAGATAGGTTAATATTTCCCCAAGGAGGGGTTATATAGCTATAATGCTAGGGGGAGGGTATTTATACATATTTTTTGGGAAATTTTTCATAGATTCTAAATAGAATTAGGGAAGGGGGGAGTTAGGGAGCTAAATAGTACATTAGTTGTTAATATGGCTTTGTGATGTGAGTGAAGGGGTAAAGACTTAGTTCTAAGGGATAAAACTTAGAATTTGAGAATAAATTAAATGATAAGAAAGATTCTTTACACAAAAATGTGGTTTCTTTTCATGTTTAAACTTCATGGTTTGACCCAGTAGCTTGCCATAAAGTGAAGTGGAACTGGACACTTGAGCAGATCCGAAGGCCCTTGGGGGTGTTAGTAAATGATGTCTGGGGAAAAATAGGGGAAATTATCATGCTTCCAATGCTTTTCCTCCACTCTCTGCTTCTGATGCCAATCCCTTGAGTGGCATAAGTCTTTGCACTTAATAAGCCAATTGGTGATGGCCCTCCATTTCTACAACCTTGCACTACTTACCCATCCTAGTAATCCTAACATTGTTTCTTCATTTAAAGTGGGTGCATTTGAATTAGCAGACCCTGATTGTCCTCTTTTTCTTCTGACTGCCCTCTTATCTAAATTGTACCCTTATTTCTTCCAAGGACCCAGATTAAGCAGTTGGGCACCTTCATTTCTCTACCTAGATAGTCATCTACCAAGCTTGAGCTGTTTGGACAGGAAACATTCTCTATTCTGCAACAAGCAATTTTAAACATGGCATGGTCTAGTTTAGACTATTGGGCCACCCATCAAGTATGTTTAGTAGCAGTATTTGTAGAGCATGATACTTCCCAAAAGATAGTAGTGGCATTTTGACTAGCCACTTTCCTGGTCTTTAGTTTGGGGTTCATTTTCACTTTTTCCTTGACCATTTGATTTCCTTACCTTTTGATTATTCTTTTAAGGCATACCCTCTTTTCTTTTTTTAATTTTCATAGCATGTATACAAAATATGGAACCTTTGCAGCCTGTAATGATGAACATATTTAGCCCTTCCACTGTCAATCATGAAATATGAAACCTATTGGTATAGGAACCTAACAGTGGCTCCACTTGGGGATGGCTTTTCCTGGTGGAAAGCCAAGAACAGCAGGTCAGCTGGCCTTATTTTCTTCTTCTCATTGTAGTGAATTTTCTCTAGTATTGCCACCTTTGATCTGCAACTAGTGGGCTGGTATGCAGTGTCTCATGACCTCATTTCTGCAAGGATTAACATTTTCATGACTTGCTAACATGTATCACTGCCTATCATTGTTTTTCTGCTCTGAATACCTTGCTTAATTCTGTTCATTGACCTTTTTCAACTATCTATGTCATTTTTGATATGGTTTTGCCGATCATTCTTCAAAATCTGTTGTAGTTGCTCTTCTATATATCTACTGTAGAAAAGAAAATTGCTTGAAAATATGGACATTTATGTACAATATGGGGCTATCCTATGTTCATGGATCATAGTAGTGTTTGATCATTCTCCCATTCACTGGGCCTTCATGATTGTTTGACTCATCTAGACTCTTGAGAAAGAAGGTATTGTTACCTTCCACTGCTTGAATTATAAATGGCCCTTTCCACAGAAAGTAAAATTTGCCATGCTTTCCTTTGTCTTCCCTTCTAGAGTCCCATTTCAATACTTTGTTGCCTATGAAAAAGTCCTCAGCCTTTGTTCTTTTGTCAAACACCTTTTTAAGATTTTCCTGTAGAACCTGGGTTCTATGATACACTTCTTCCCTTGTTTGTTGTAAGTGAATTGTTTGATTGATCCTTCTCTGGATATCATTGGGTTCAGCCTATATTTCCTACAGCAATTTGATCACAGGGATCCCAAGAGATGATGGGAACACAGCTTTCAGGCCATATACCAACTGATATGGGCTAGTACCAATAGATCTTTTAGTGGTCAACCTATCTGCCCATAGTGCATTTACTAGCTTCTGATGCCAATTCTTTTTGTTCTCCTCGAAGACCTTTTTAATGGTGTTGATTAGGCTTTTATTACAGGACTCAGCTAGGCCATTGCCTTGAGGGTAATAGGCTGTTGAATGACCTAGGGTGATATGATATTTGTGACAGAAGCTGATCATTCTCTTGGATTTAAAGGCAGCTGCATTATATGTTATGATCTTCTCTGGGCAGCCAAATCTAGACAAGATGTTGGTTTCTAGGAATTGAATGATAATTGAATCATTTTCTTGTCTACAAGGTATGGCCTCTATCCATTTGGTGAAGTAATTAGTAACTGTCAGGATCCATCTATGCTAGCCTGAGGATGAAGGGTGAATTTCCCGAATGAAGTCTAAGCCCCATTGTTGAAATGGTTTTTCAGTTGAAATGGGCCTGAGGGGAAAGGGAAGTAACTTTTTCTTCCCTTCAAAGATCTGACATTTATGACATGACATTACAAACTTTTTTGAATCAGTAAACAGGGAGGGCCAATAAAATCTGGCCCTCAGGATTTTATCAGCTGTGGATTTCCAATATAAGTGCCCTCCACAGTCTCCTGCATGAAATTCTCTAAGGAACTTATCAGCTTCATCTGAAGTTAGGCAGTTGAGTAGGACACCTTCATGATTTTTCCAAAATAAAACATTGTCTATGATACAAAATTTTGCAGCCTTCAATTTTAGAAATTTGTTCTTGGTTCTGGATAACCCTGGAGGAGCTTGCAGGTTTAATAATACAAAACATATGTCAGCATACCAAGGTGATTGTAAAAAGGCTTGATTGATCTGCGGAGTCGCCATCTCCTGTTCGTTATCCAGTTCATTGATGTCAAGGGCTTGAAATTAGACTCAGTCATTAGTTTAGCTAGCCCTTGTCCTTTTATAAGTTTTGTTGGTTTGATTTCTATATCATATTCCAGAATATTGGCAATCCATTTGCCCCTCTTGCCTTCCATTCCCTCTTGAGTTAAAATGTCCTTGACTACTGCATTGGGCACATATGCAACTATGTGAGAGTATAAGATATAAACTCTGAAATCCTTTATGGCTTTTACCAGGGCATATGCTTGCTTTTCCATGATTTTGTACTTGAGTGGGGCATCCCTAAGGGCTCTACTAAAAAAGGAAATAGGTTTTTCACATCCCAAGTCATCCTTCTGCAGTAAGACAGCAACAATTGTATTTTCAGAGGCAAAGGAGAAGATTATAAAGTCTCTATCAAAACTAGGGCTTGTGAGCACCGGTGTTTTTGTCAGGGCTATCTTGATTTCTTCAAAAGCTTGTTTAGCCTCAATTGTCCATTTGACCTTGGCATCTTTCTTGAGCATATTGTTCAACAATCTTATCAACTCAGCCAAGTTGGGAATAAATCTTCTTAGGAAAATTAATCTTCCCCAAAAAAGGCTTGTAATTCCTTGATTCTGGATGGGGGACTTGCAGATAGCTTGAATCCTATCAGGGTCAATTCTTTGCATCTTTTGAATATATGACCAAGACTTTGCCTTTCCTAGGCCAAATAGTTTCTTTGGGTTTAAAAATTGCCATACTTTCTGCAATTAAGAACACTTGTCTAAGGTTTTAAATCCCTGGTCTGATTGTAGAGAACGTTGTTAGTCATCAAGGTATATTACTAGAAATCCATGGTTCTTTGGCAAAGGCTAATATCATTGCTCTTTAAATGTGGCTCCAGAATTCTTGAGTCAAAAGGCATTTTGACATATTGAAAGTTCCCCAAGGTGTGGTGAAAGCTGTTTTATCTTGGTCATCTGGGTGAACTAAGATTTGATTGAATCCTGAAAAACCATCCAGTAATGAGATCCTTGAAGCTCCCACTACCCTTTGTAGTATGTGATCCATTTTTGGCAAGGGGTAGTGGTCTTTGAGAGAGACTTTGTTTAAATTGCTCAGATCCACACAAAGTCTTATATCCCCAGTTTTCTTTCTTGTAGGTACAAGGTTGGAAATCCATTCAGAAAACCTTATGGGAGCAATAATCCCAGCTTCATACATTCGTTTTACCTCTTTTTCTATTAGGGGAAGAAGTACTGGATTCACTCTTCTTAGTTTCTGTTTAAAGGGTTTTTGCTTTTATTTCAGGGGTATTGTGTGCTGGATAACTGTAGTATCATAGGATTTAAGGTCCTCATAGCTCCAGGCAAACACATCCTAAAAATGTTTGAACAGTTTGATATATTCTGATTTCTTATCAAGAGGTAAGGTTCTGGAAAGCTTGACCATTCTGGGATTTTCAATGGTCCCAATGTTGCACTCTTCTATTTTTGCATTGATGGGTTGCATCTTTGGTTTCTTGGAGAGATCATTTGAATCAAAAATGTCTTCTAAAGGAGCAAGACCTGTAGGCAAGAAATTATCTTTTAACTAAATCACTTTTGTTTCTTCCTCACTAATTTCATCAAGATCTGTTATTTTAAGCTTCTGTAAATTGGCAGGGTCAAAGGTTGTAGGATGTAATATCATATCTGTTGTTTCAGTTGATATACTTGTGTTTAGTTCATCTTTTTGGTTTTGATCATCCCTAATGCTTGTGTCAGTGTTTAAGTTTGAGAATTCCTCCTTCATGGTTAAAACATTGTTTATCTGAGTATCATTCTCAAATACTTGCCAATTATTTACATTGTCTGGGACAAAAGGCCTGTGTTTAATCTCAGCAGTGAACTGGTGGTTAGGTCCAAAAGGAAGTTTACATGTGCTTGCAAAGGTTGCCAGACTGTGAGCATGCAAGTTGTTGTTCCTAGGTATTTTGGTGAGCTGATATTCTAGGATGTTGTTGAGCAAGTTTGTTAGTGCTAACCTATAAGACCTTAACCTGGGATCGTTTGTGACAAAATTTCCCTTTATCTGTTGGATAATTAGGTCTGAATCCCCCAATATGGAGACTTTGGTTACTCCTAGACTCTTAATCAGTTTGAGACCTAGTAGGAGGGCTTCATATTCTACCATGTTATTTGTGCATCTGAAATTAAGCCTATATGCATGACCTAGAGCATGGTTATTTTGAGTATTGTGTATTCATACCCCTGCTCCTGCTCCTAGCTTATTTACTAACCCATCAAATTCTAAATACCACAAGGTTTCTTGGTCAATGCCTGTTTTAATGGATTTACATATTTGTTCAGTGGGCAAGTCTGGTTTTGGTGATTCTTGTGACCTGTCAGCACACTCTGTTGTTTTGATCAGATCAGTGATCTTTTGTTCTGCAACAGTGGATTGTTCATTCATATGCCTGGTTTCCTTTGTTTCTAGGAGCTTGAGCTCAGTTTTGGGACATATATCAGCATTGTATAGTATGAAGGAGTCCATGTCTGAATGTATGGAGTAGATTGGGAAGTTTTGGGGTTTGTCCTGACTACTGACCACATATTTCATGAGTGTCTCTTGGTACAGTCTCTTTGGCTGGCCAAAGACTAAAATTGTGGCATATGACATGTCTAATTGCAAAGATCCTTGGAGTTTGGCACCCCAAGATCTTGATAGGAACATACCATATTTAGGTGGAATGTCAGCCACTACTACATCCATTAGAATTGTTTTGGATGGATATTGGATTAGGGATACATAGAGGCCTTTGATCAGGTCTAAACATCTTACCTGGCTGGAATCAAATGAAAATAAATCTTTATAGGGTCTGGTGATGTCTAATCCAAGTTTTTCCATTACCGATTTGGGCATTAGGTTATAAGAGGCCCCTGAGTCAAACATGGCATTGTGTAATACTTTGTCATGAATGTTTAGGCTTATATAGAATGGAGGAGTCCCTCCATCTCCTGATTTTCCATTGAGTTCCAAGCCAAAAATCAGCTCTGGTTGGTCATCCAAAATGTTAACTGCATCCCTATTTTCTAGTACTTTCAATGATCTATTAATTTGTTGTCTGAAGACCTCATGTTTGGCTAGTTCAGACAGAGGAACTGCAATTTTCGGTTTGCCAATTTCTGTTTCAAGATTGAAAGGTTTTTCCATCTGAACTTTTACATTATGAGCAGCAAATTTTTCCTTTTCTGCTGAATTTTGGGTGACCATGTCCTGATCAGGTAAATTGTTTTTGGGTATCCTTGGGTTGGCTCTGTTTTGTAGAGGTCTGCCCAAAATTTCTGTTGGGAGAAGAGGTGTGGGTGTAGTTTTTCTGGAGGTTGTACATCAGATATATCTTCCACTGTGACCTCTTTGTGGGGTTTTTTATCTGAGGACTCTATTAAGACAGCTTTATCACTAGTTTTCTTGGGCAGTTTGGTGTTTGTTTGTTTGGTACTCTCAGGTATATCTATGGTTCTACTCCTTAACTTGTATTGTTTGTGTACTTCATAGACTGTTGTGTCATACCCTTCTCTGAAATCAAATGACTCACCAGATTTTGCTTGGAATTATTTGTAGTCTTGGGCCTGTTGATCATCTTGTGTTAAGAATACATGTTCTTCACTGTCCAGACCCATCAAATTGATGCGGGGATCTTCTATTGTTTCACTAGTGGTTGAGTCCTCTGCATAATTTTCTTGAAATGGAGGTCTGATGTTCTAATCAGGACTAGCTCTCCCAGCATTTGGGTTTTGGTTTTTCCTAAAATTGGGATTCCTAGTTGTGTTGCTTGTTTGTCCTTCCCAAGAGGACTTTCTCTCCATGGTCTTGACTCTATCTCCCAACCTTTCCATACCCTTCATGATTGCATCTAGTTTTTGGTCAAAGGTTGAGGGTTCCTCTTTGAAAGTTATTCTTCTCTCATTTTTTGCTCTGGTTCTCTTGGCAATCAGGTTTTCCTCTATACTTACAGCTATATTCTGCATGTCTGCAAGACTTGGAGGTGCTCTTTCTCTTAATTGATATGCCATGTCTGGGTCAAATCCATCAGGGAATTTGATCAAGGCCAGATCAGGAGGAGGTCTCAGGTTTTGAGGGATGGCGTTATATACATTGTTGAACCTAGCACAGTAATCTTGAACTGTCTCTTGTGGGCCCCTTTTCAAGTTATCATACTCTGTCAGTATGTGTAGAGGGTCTTTCTTCTTTTCCCATCTGTTTAAAAAACTTAGGTATAAGGCACCAGGATTGACTATAGAGTTTGCAGCCAGAGACCTAAACCAATTCCTTACCTCCCCTGTCAAGCTTTGCACAAAAATTTTCATTCTTACGTCTTCGTCATCTATTTCATAGTTCTCAAAATAGTCCTGCATCCTCTTAGTGTGTTGTTGGGCTGTATAAGTACCAGTACCATCAAGGTAAGTGATTTTGCCTTGATAGTCTTGGGGCATTGCCCCTGGATTTGTAGGCAGGACTAAAGGAGCATATCTAGCCATATTTTCAGCGATGAAAGGGACATCGAGAAGGAGTGGAATAGCTGGAACAACAAGGATTACAGGAGTAAGGTGTGTTGGGGATGGAGGAGTGGGGAAACTACCTTGGGAGGTGGAAGAAGAACTAGGATAAGTAGGGATAGTGTGAGGGTGAACTGGTGCTTTGACAGGAGTAGGAATATAGCTCTGCTCATTTGGTTCTGTATCTGAATCTGAGAGCTCCCCTAGCTGCTTTTGCTTTTTTAAGATTTTGGGGATTAAATTGGGGTTTTCAAAGATAGATGGAGGATTAGGGTCAGGATTGGACCTAGTATAACGAGATTTCTTCTTTGGAGCCAGCGTCTAAGTTTTCTTTCCTTGGTATCTTATGATAGAACTTTTAAACGGGAAGCTTATTTCCTTTCACTTGGTAATTTGACATAAGGTCCCCAGTGGAGTCGCCATTGATGTTATCACTCAGGTTGTTCCCTGCTTCCTAAAGGGAATACGGCCGAGGTAACCACTAACCAATCTTTTAGCTACAGGTCCTAGCCTACCTGCAACCAGAGAGGGCTCTCTCTTTATATTTTAGCTTTGTTTGATGAATGTTTTTAGGCTAGTTATGGTGTACTGTTTTGTTTGAATTTGGTGGATTGGTGAATCCAAACAGAACTGAGATACAAATTATAGAACAATTTGGTCCATTGGGCAATGGAGTTGAGGTATTGTGCTGCTGAAAGTAGATTTATGAAGGCAGAATGTTGCTGCAGAGCCAGATAGGCATATGTGAAGCAATTTTATCATATTTTTTTATGAAATTATGGAATTAGTGAGTGAAAGGCAGTTAAGAATATTTCACTATGCTAACAGAGAAAAAATGAAATTATTGCTTAAGAGCAGTTAAGAATTCTTAAAACAATATTTACCATGACAGAATTAGTTTAGACATGAGTAATCAAGAATTCATATCCATGACTAATCCAGAAGAAAACATATTTAGAAATAGAGATTGAGCATAGGGTGTTGAAGACAAATCCTAGGCTATTCTTTTTCTCTATTTACTAAGATTATGAGAAAACATAAGAGTTATTGAAAACATAGGAAACACATACACAATTCAGAGAAACTTATTGCTTCAGCAAATGACACAGGAATTTTGCAACGAAACAGAGCTATTCACTTCCATCTCCAGACAGCATAGGAACCAGAAATCTCCACCAGCAATTTGTATTATCAAAATGTCTCAAAATACAATAGAGCTCTACAGAAATAATTGCACTACAAACGACCTCAATACGTTATCTGAGGGGATATATATACAAAAATAGGGTACAAAATATCTCAGTAGAGAGTTATTGTGCAATAAATTGCACCACCAACTCTCTTACAAATAGTAAATGAAAACATAAATATAGCATTTAATGCTGAGATGGCTGCTATCTTTCTGTCAGACAGCTTTTGACTTTATGGCTCTGGAAAGTGGGCTGTAGCTGTGCCTTTAACTCTATGTTAATTGAGCCTGCTGTCTGGGTGCATTGGTGAGTCACTTGTACGGATGCTTCCTGTCCCTGTGTGCTGATCTCTCTGCTGACCTGCCTGCTAACCTGTAAACTTTGATCTTTCTCAAAAAGGCAAAAATCATAGTGGCATTATATGGGAAAAATCTCCAGCATTGCTTGCCACCAATCAGCTGGAGGTAGCTGATGCCTCCTCATATTCACTAGTGTTTCACCTACCTCTGTATGTCTGTAGAAGTTTGGAGACACCTCAAATAGATGATTTATTTCATGTTCAATAAAGAACATATTTTCTAGCTTGTCATAGAGAGACTGCCCAGAGGGAGGCCCTACTTCTTCTGTGGAGCTGCTAGATGTTGTTTTCTAATTTTCAACATAATTGTTGGTCCTCGTCATATACTGATTATATGACAGCAACTGTCCTGTGCCAGTCACTAGGCTTGGTAGTCTTTTGTCCTGTAGTATTGTCATTTTTGCCCTGAATTCATCAATCTCCACTTTCATT
The DNA here is from genome assembly GCA_000404065.3 of Pinus taeda. Taxonomy (NCBI): domain Eukaryota; kingdom Viridiplantae; phylum Streptophyta; class Pinopsida; order Pinales; family Pinaceae; genus Pinus; species Pinus taeda. The sequence continues at coordinate 19,315 of APFE031593716.1, forward strand.
TCCTGACATTTTCTCTCCATAGTTTGAGTAAAATTCCTCAAGGTCAGTACCTTTTTGCTGTCAGGATTGTCTCTGTTCTGCTGCTTATTTCTAGAGCTGCCAGATCTTCTCTAGTGTGGTTATTGAGGAAATGTATCATCTTGGTGGCTTGCTCGGGCATTATTCCCAGTGTTGTCCTGGCTCTTTGTATTTCCACATGAACCATACCTATCAGCTCAATCTGCTCATAAATTGCTTGAATTGACCTCCATTTGTCCTGTATAGATTGGCCAATTTTGGCCCAAATTATCTTTTTTATTTCTGCTAGGGTTTTACCTAGCAGCAATTCATTTTCCAAAGTTTTCACTTTGGCCTCTAAGGCCTTTATTTCTCTTTGTTTCTCTGCTACTATCATTTTTGATTTATCATAACTGGTCTCCAGCTTGGCCAGTCTATCCTTAGCATCATTTATTTCAATGACCTGAGTCTCAAGCTCTTTAACAGCTTTCATCAAGTCCTCCATGCTCATGCTGGATTCTACTGTTGTTGTTGCTTCTGTTGTTGCTCATGTTGCTGATGTAGCTGTTGTAGTTGCTGGAATAGCAGGAGGGGCTGCTGCTGCTTGTGTGGGAGGGGCAGGCCCAAGAGTTGTTGATGTTTGAGGGGACTGGGAGGCTGACTCCCCTTCCCTGTCCTGCAGTGCTTTCTCTAATTCGGATTCCATTTGTAATATTCTTTGGTTCATTACCAGAAGCAGATCCATAGCATCATCTACTTGCTTTTCTTGTGCAAGTTCTGCTGTTTGAGGGTGAATGGTAGGAGGCAATTTTGCCCGCCTTCTTAGTGCAACAATGTCATCCTCTTTCTTCTTCATGAGGGCTCTAACACCCTTTGGATCCTTTGGGTCATGTCCCAAATCAATTATTATGTCTTCCAATGTCTTTATTCTATTGTCCTTTGCAGAGGAAGACAACCTTTCCAAATCCATCTGTGTATTGGTGTTCTTCAGGGCTTCCTTTAGCTGATGGGCCAACATTGCCCTATCTGCAAGTGTTGCATACACCATTTCCCCAGTCTGTTTGTGTAGCTCAATTTGATCCATGGGGTGTATGTCTTTGGAAAATACCTCCAGGTTTGTTCTATAGTAATCTGCAAGGGTCTTGGGATGTGGGACTTTAGGCTTCAGATGGGTGAAGATCATTTTTTCTTCCTTCAGATCATAGGTAGCCATCAATATTTGTTTTTTGGCTGGAGTTGTCTTCAAGAACTGCTCATAGAGCTGCATTCTTATCAATTCATTATGTACCTTGATCTCTATGAAGCCTTCTTTGACTGCAGCTGGTTTCTTGCCCTGTTGTCTTGAGCAGGATACCTTTGTGGTGTGCTATAGGGCCTGTTCTAGCTGAAATGAGCTAGTGGCAGTCTGCTGGCTTGTTTTCCTTTCTCTGCTATGGCTTTCTGCCCTTTCCTCACTGATATCTCCTTCTTATGTTTCAAGGTCAATCCTCGGCCTCTTGGCTTCTGGTTGTTGTGATGACCCTGTTGGAGGTGTGATCTCTTCTCTATCTCTCTTTTTTCCTCTCTCATCATTGAGAGGAGTATGCAAAACTGGGATTTGGGTTTGTTCAGTTTGCTCTGGAGGGGCTTGCCCTGACTGCTGATCCTTTGATGTGCTGGGCTTCTTTATCTCTGCCTGTTGTTGTTCATCCATCTTTTCTTTCCCCTTTGCTGTAGTTGTTGTTGCAGGAGCTTGTTGGGTGTCCTATGCAGCTGGAGCAGTAGAAGTGCCTTCTCCTACTTGGACTGGTTGTTTGAAGAAGACCTGTTGACAAGAATCCAAGTCAAGAGTTTTTTCCAAGTCTTTTACAGTCTGCTCCATTTTTTCTTCCTGAGTCAATTCCTCTACTATTGATTCAGGTACCCATTCATCCTTGTTGGCAAAGTGTTGTATTTGTGGGTATGGGCAATGTTTATAGGCTAGCAGCCTATACTTGACACTCCTAGCACTGATGAAACCTTCAGGGTCATAAGGGACCCACCAGAAGCTTCTTTTGAGTTTGAGTTGTTGCCCTAGTATTTGATCAGCTTC
>APFE031593716.1:21600-67444 GCA_000404065.3 Pinus taeda
AGACTGAAGACCAGAAAATAACAGACCTCCTCTCACCCTGTGAGTCTAGCTTCTTGATTGGGCACTGGAAGCAATCTCTTTGATAGTACATGAATAGGTGATAGATGTATGAAGAATACTTAAATATTGCCTCCCTATTCAATCTTAACAATTGGTCATGGATCTTATTGGCAATGTATTTGGCATAATTGTACTTCATAGCAGGTGGCTTCTCAAGGCTATATGCAGACAGCATGACCAACACAGTTTCATCAACATGTTCATTTGTAGTGAACCCCAGCACAGAGGTTAGCATATCCACCAGCAGCTTGCCCACCTCATTGAAATCTGCATAAGCAAAAGGAGGTGGCCCAGAAGGTTGGCAGTCTGCCTTCATGAATTTCCTGGCTATTGCAGCAATGTATGAGCTAGAGAGCTTGGAGCCCTCATATAGCAAGTACTTGATGGAGAAGGGGTATAGCGGTTGGGTCTGCTTGTAGTTCAGCATTTGGTTGAAGGAATCTGGTGTTATATAAAAGAGGATGCTCCCAGATGGAGACTTCACAGCTTTGCGTTTCTGGTCATAGTTTTCTGCACAAAGGTGGATGACTTCAGGGAAAATGTTCACAGAAGGCAGGAAGTAGGTGGGCAGATTGGATTCCCAGATGCCATACAGGTCACTGTTGTCCAAGTGACTGTTCCTTAGTTGGTAGTAAGTTTGTAAGTGATTCCTATCTGCCACAAAGTCTGTAATGAGGAAATCACTGTCCACCAGTGGCATAGCTTCTAGTTCTTTGCTAGGTGGATTCACAGGAGCTACATCCAGGGCAGCTGGAGTAGCCATGTCTAATTTTAATTGGATGTTTTACTGGATTTTTAAGTTTGGTACAAATGCTGAGGAATGTTGGCCAACTTCTGTTTGGCAGTGAGAAGCTTGGCAGTGTAAGGAGGTTATTGCAGGTTTGAATGAACTGTGGGGCACTCTGTTTTGAAGAACCAGAGTGTGTTGAGCTAATTAGCCGGTTGTCTGCAGGGAATTTCTATTAGCAGGGGTGAGGGAACTGCTGAATTAGTTTTCTAGCCGGTAGCTCGGCTCCTTCAATTGCTTTTGTGGTGAATTTTACAGAGGGGCACGGGTTTCTTCAAGAGCTTTTATCGCGCAGGGGTTTAACTAGCTTCTCCAGTAATTTTCAGTGGTCAATTTATCAATGGGGAGCTTTTAACAGAGTTCTTATGCAGAAAATCAGGAGAGCAAAGGAGAACAGTGGGTAAAGAAGGTCACCTGCGGCAAATACCTGGTTTTTATGGCGTAGGAGGCATTTGAACCAAACGAATTACAGGTGCTCGGGTTGACAATGGAGGTGGCAACAACTTTGGTGGGTTAAATTGGTGTTTTGACCATTGCACGTCGATTTCTCATGCAGAGGAGCTCCGGAAACTATGAACAACAATGACCAATAACGGCTAATTCTCGTCCTTTTATGCATTTTTGGCATATTAGAGCCTTTTTGGTGATGAAGTCATGCTGATGTCATCATGGGCCCCGGTCCGGACGGGTGATGTGGTAGCTGACGTGGGTGCCCAGGTGGTAGTGACACGGTGGCAGGGTGGACAGGCTGACAGGTGACATGGATGCGACGTGGAGGCATGGTGGCGGAAAAGGAGGGGTGACGTCACGCTGACGGGGGCGTCATGTCAGCGCGGGGAGGAGGCGGTAAGTGGTTTCCCCAGAAGGCCTGAGGGCGGTAAATGGTTTTGAGGCGGGGGCAACGAACATTGCGGGAAGCCGACGCATGGTGGGGGTAGGCGGCGATACCGCCAATCCCTCGGACCAAAAGGTCGGGAGGCTTGTTCATAATATTGACTGCCCACCGTTGGATGGGCAGGGCGGATGATCGTGCGGCAGGCGGCGAATATGATATGATGCTGCATTAATGCAAAGGTGATCCGCCCATTATTTTAATGGGTTTAAATAAATTGGCGGGGAGGGTAGAAAACTTTAGGTTATGGGTTTTGTGGGTGAGGCACACATTTTATTAAAATGGTTTTATTAAAAAACTTTATAATAAAGTGGGTTTTGGGTGGAAAAAGGGGCAAATGGGTTTAATGAGGGTGAGGTTTAGGATTTTTGACACTTAACCATAGTTTCTTGGAAAAAACCATAGTCTAGGGACAAAGGGGTTAATACCAACCCCATATAGGTTAATATTTCCCCAAGGAGGGGTTATATAGCTATAATGCTAGGGGGAGGGTATTTATACATATTTATTGGAAAATTTTTCATAGATTCTAAATAGAATTAGGGAAGGGGGGAGTTAGGGAGCTAAATAGTACATTAGTGGTTAATATGGCTTTGTGAGGTGAGTGAACGGGTAAAGACTGAGTTCTAAGGGATAAAACTTAGAATTTGAGAATAAATTAAATGATAAGAAAGATTCTTTACACAAAAATGTGGCTTATTTTCATGTTTAAACTTCATGGTTTGACCCAGTAGCTTGCCATGAAGTGAAGTGGAACTGGACACTTGAGGAGATCTCAAGGCCCTTGGGGGTGTTAGTAAATGATGTTTGGGGAAAAATAGGGGAAATTAGACATGCTTCCAATGCTTGTCCTCCACTCTCTACTTCTGATGCCAATACCCTAAGTGGCATAAGTCTTTGCACTTAATAAGCCAATTGGTGATGGCCCTCCATTTCTGCAACCTTGCACTACTTACCCATCCTAGTAATCCTAAAAAATTTTCTTCATTTAAAGTGGGTGCATTTGAATTAGCAGACCTTGATTGTCCTCTTTTTCTTCTGACTGCCCTCTTATCTAAATTGTACCCTTATTTCTTCCAAGGACCCAGATTAAGCAGTTGGGCACCTTCATTTCTCTACCTAGCTAGTCATCTGCCAAGCTTGAGCTGTTTGGATAGGAAACATTCTCTATTCGGCAACAAGCAATTTTAAACATGGCATGATCCAGTTTACACTATTGGGCCACCCATCAAGTATGTTTAGCAGTAGTATTTGGAGAGCATGATACTGCCCAAAAGATAGTAGTGGCATTTTGACTGGCCACTTTCCTGGTCTTTAGTTTGGGGTTCATTTTCACTTTTTTCTTGACCATTTGATTTTCTTGCCTTTTGATTATTCTTTTAAGGCATACCCTCTTTTATTTTTTTAATTTTCATAGCATGTATACAAAATATGGAACCTTTGTAGCCTGCAATGATGAACATATTTATCCCTTCCACTGTCAATCATGAAAGATGAAACCTATTGGTATAGGAACCTAACAAGTGGATCTAATCTAATCTCTAGAATGTCACTAAAATAACATAAAATAAGAATTAAATAAAAACCCTCTCATATCATATATGTATTGATGCAGAAAATACAAGGAGTTAACATTGTCATGGCCACTTCTTTTGATAACTACATTTCCCAAAAACATGTTTTTCACTAATATTGCAAGATGGGTCAGTGCTCTTGCATAGGACTCTCGGGGTACAAAAAATTTATGACCTCCTTGTCATATGCATATGATCTTCTTGAACTTTCATTAACTCATATAGTAGCATGTATCTCCTTTCTTCTACATGATACTTCATCAATATTCTCTCCTCTAACATCAATATTTTGGTAGCCTTCTAGTTCTCTCCTCTAGAACCATTTAAGCACTCCTTTCTCTATGTTGCGGGAAATATCATCACCTTCTCTACTACTACTTTCACAGAAAACTATACCATGCACTTACCATATCTCAACATATTTTACCTCCTTATGTTTCTCCGTGCTCTGATACCACTTGATGAGAATGGCTTCCAGTGTTCCTTCATTGAGAGTTTTTTGATTCTTAACCATGGAACCTATGGGTTATGGGCCCATGAAACTTTGGTATGTCTACCATTTTTTTGCAGCAGTGGAACCCATTCACCTAAAAACCCCCAATGTTCTACGTTTTCACACATCCAGAACAACCTAGGACTACTTTCTAATTCTAGTCGCTCAGCCCTAAATTCAGTATACAATCTTAAATATTAATGAGCATGGTCCAAAACTCACTCTCAAAAGGGTCTGCTTGTGATTTCATTTCATTCAAAAATAGTTTTTGATTTGGGATACATAGGATGTCCATTGATTTTGTAACAACCTCGGATTAAAATCTCATGTAATAAAATTAACAAAGGAAAAAATAATACCAAGGTCATGGGACACCTATTCCAAGATGAATGTTGGGCAACACATCCTAGCATGTGTTCATTTCGTTTATTATAGCTAAGGAAATCGGCAAAGGGTTTGAAACGGAAAAGAGGCATTAATTGGTATTTTATTTTTGAAAATAAAGGAAAATAGGAGAAAAAGGAGATGAAGGTTAATAGGTTTGCATGAGAAGGAAATTCAAGGAAAAATATTGGAAATTACAGAAATTAGAGGTCTCAATTATAAAACTTGATGAAAATGGTTTCCGATGTTCCTTAATTGGAGTTTTTCTATTCTTAACCATGGAACGTATGGGTTATGGGCCATGAAACTTTGGTATCTCTATCTTTTTTTTTAGTAGTGGAACCCATTCACCCCAAAAGTGCTAACTTTATACTTTTTTGCACATCTAGAACAACCTAGGACTACTTTCCTAATTCTAGTCACTCAACCCTAAATTCATTACACAATCCTAAAGATTAATGACCATGGTCAAAAAATCACTCTGAAAAGGGTTTGTTTGTGATTTCATTGCATTGAAAACTATTTTTTGATTTGGGATACATAGGATGTCCGTTGATTTTGCAACAACCCCATATTAAAATGTCATGTAATAAAGTTAATAAAGGAAAAAATAAGACCAAGGTCATGGCACACCCATTCCAAGCTGAATGTTGGGCAACGCATTCTATCACATGTTCATTTGGTTTATTATAGCTAAGGAAATTGGCAAAGGAATTGGAAAAGGCATTGGCAAAGGGTTTGAGAAGGCAAAGAGGCATTAATTAGTATTTTATTTATGAAAAGAAAGGAAAATAGGAGAAAAAGGAGATGAATGGTCACAGGTTTTCATGAGAAGGAAACTCAAGGAAAAATAGTGGAAATTACAGAAATTGGAGGTCTAATTGATACAAAGGCTTCTAAGGATCAAGTCATAGCTTTCCCTAGTTAACCCTTTCTTAGTTTTAGGTTGGATCTCTCTCTGTATTCTCTCTCTCATACTCTTGCACACTTATAAAATTCTTCGAGTAGTGTAGCATTGGAGAAAGGAAGGTAATGAAAGGATAAGAAAGCTAAGGAAAGAAAGGAAAAGTTGGATCATCTAGATTCAACGGGAATACTTATGGGTAACAAGATACATGTGTGATTTCATAAATGTTTTATGGATGGATGGTATATGCATGTATGTATTTGGTTCTCTAGATATCATTAGCATGTCATTGGTGGGTGGTAGGTGTTTCTGGGAAAACTAGTATTCCTAAAGAATGCTAGCCCTCTAGGTTTGGTAGCTACCTTAGCAACAATAGTTTAAAGCAATTCAATAATTCCTCCTATGTATAACAGATAAGAGAAAGACCTGGAACTTTTACTTAATCCCTTGCTTGATCTCTCTCTCTTTGGCATATCTTGCAACACCTCCCCGTACTTGACACACTTAGAGAGTCCCTTCACAACTATAGCAATAAATAACCGTCAAAGCATCGTGTTCTATTACAACATAAACAATACAGAATTAGATATATAATGAAAAAATGATAGCATTCACAAATGATACATTCACAATTGCACAACCATATGGGAGAAAACTTGAAGAGCTTTATTAGTAAAAAGGAGAATTACAACCCAGTTGTTTGATCTAGAATCATCCTCCTAGCTTCAATCCATATTCATCTCATGAAATAGCAAGATCACACCAACAAGAGTACAAAACTTTCTCCTCAATTACAAACTATCAACACTTGCTTGCAATTCACAATATTCCAGCCCCTAGATCTCTTGGATGAGGGATCCATTTATAGATGTTTGCAATGGTGTGAGTCATCTATGGGGTTTGATTAGTGTCATTCCACTTGTTATAATTGGTTCCATGAGAGAATGGATTGTAGATGATTTCCTAGATCCCTTATTCATCCTTGGGCGAATTGAGAGAAGCAAGTGGCACAGGAGAAGTTTCTAGAAGATTCAATGAACAACCAACTGACAAATGTCCTGGAAATTTGTCCATCCTCGCCCATCACACCCTATAGAAGGCCTAAATAGTATGCATCGCACCCTAATAGTGTACCACTCAGTATGCATCACACTTTGCCCGTGGAGCAATCAGTATGGTTCAACTTAGGCAATTTTTGGATGGTTTCTGAGATGGAACTTTTAGGGAATGATGTATTCAGATGACTATGTTACTTTAGGGTATGAAAAAACTCTTTTAGGTGTTGATGAGCCCTAATACATTGAAATATAATTTTTAGGGTTGATGTGGCCAAATATATCTATAACAGTTTCCCCCTAAATCATGGGGTCGTAAATATTCATGTCGGGTGAAATGCTTTATCATGAGGATCCGAAGTTTCGAACTAGAAGGTGACCTGCATAAGTTATAGTATAATACATCATCATAATATGATTTTCATGATCCAGCTGAGGGAGGTATTCTGATGCTCAGCTTTATAAATTTCATTTCATGTACATAGATCAGATAATCGTCTACAGATACAGACTCATGATTCTACAGATATAGAGTCACAATCCATGACTAGGATGATCAACTATGTAGAGCCTTTGTACATTTGATGCTTTTATATCCCTGAATATATCACAGCCTGAATGGATGAAATTAGGTCTGGGGTCTTCAAACTCATTCAATCTTCACCCGATGTACAAGTCAAACCATGTGAAGAGATGTTCTGAAATCGAGGATGGAAAGACATCACCTGATTGCTAGTGAATGATGTGAGTTGTTAACAGACGTGAGAGGGATCATCGATAATGATAATGATCCTCAAGGTACTACAATACAATTCACGTGGTATTAATATATGATCCAATGTCGAACACCACAAAAAATCTTTCGGTCAAAGGTCATTGATGTCAACCTGTCGCTGGAAGTGCGAAACTTGCCATTGATGTATGCAAGCTTCAAAGCACTAAAAGGGTTGTTTCTAAGTCAACTTCTTGGATAATGAGTTGATGTCGACAAGAAGTGACTCGTCATTGGAGGGCCTTGATGTATCCCACATCTACGGCACGAAATGAGGCAAATGATTTCTGGAGGTGAAAATGAACTGATGACACAAGGTTCAGGAATTGTGGTCATGAAAAAATGAAAGTAGGAGGTATTACAGTATATGAGACATTAATTGGATGGTGATTTCTCAACTGACTGACTTCTCTTAAACATATCGGCGAAACTAAGATGAATTGTTAGCGTTAACCCAAAAATATGGATGCTATGAAAGACCAATAGTGTGATGACTAGTGAACAGAATAACCCAACCCAACTCAATAATGGACATGAAGTGAAAGTGTCATGTTGAAGAGCGACTTGCTACCATAAATTCTTTAAGTTTTTTCCCTTTTTCCCCAGTCATTGCTGACCTGTACCTCTTTATTTTTGACAAGATTGAGGAGGATAACATATGCTTGTTCTATAATTCACCCTTCAGGCAAACCCAACACTACTTGATGTTTGAACGAGTCTAGTGACAGTCAAACTTGGTCTCATCTAGATGGACAAGTTTGTCACTATTATTTTAATGAGTTTAATGACAAGGATAACTCAGTCCTTTTCATGTTTAGACAGTTTGGAAAGGGGCAAAAAGAAAAATATATAAGTTCTTTTCGTAAAGTAATCCCTCAGGTTCGAAAAAGGATAAAATAATACGAGAGGAATGATGTTTCCAATACTTTAATGAGACAGAAAAGACAAGCACTCAACTATCTTTTCATGTTTAAAGAGTCTGAAAAGAGTTTAAAGAGGAATCTATTTTGAGGAACTAGTGGTGTCTAGGGTAGCAACTAGTTTTGGTAATGTTAGGACTTCTAAAAACATGTTGATTTATGTGAAGAGGCTGGCTAATAAGAACACTCATTGCAACTGTTCCTCAAAATGGGTAAAACAACCAAGTGAAAGTGTATGATCGGCCAAAGAGATGGTGGTGGTGAGATGAAAACAACCAAGGCTCAAAAGGCTGATAGAATGGCAATCACAAGGGTTGAAAATTGAAAATGGGTTCATTTTTAGACAATCTTGAACCATCGGGAACTATGCTTGGATTCAGTTTCATGTTTACACAAGCTTGAAATGAAAAAACTACACTTGGCTTCAGTTTCTTTTTTACACAAGCTTATAATGAAAAATATGATTGAATTGGTTTACATGCCCCTAGAATGATGAAAAGGAGAGTCTATTGTAATTAGATGGAAGTCACTACGGTGAAGCAGGACATTTATCCAACAACCATTTAGCTTTGTCCAGATAGACAAAGGTGAATGGGATGATTCCCTTCACATAACCTACAGGGAAACGTATCTTTACCACTAGGTGCATCCCCCCCAAGCTTCATTACATTCACCTAAGTAGACTAGTCATGGCTATCAGGTGGGTGGAATGAAGGTTCTTTTACGAGATCAAGTGAAAGACTCGACTGGGATTTTACGAGATCTAATCAGAGACTCGACTTGGAACATGTGACCAGGGGTCCTTGTTTCATTTTTTGACAAGCTTGAGACAAGACAAGGAACTCTGATCATACCCTTTTGTTTCATTTTTTAATGAGGTTGACACAAGACTAGGATCCATCCTCAGAGACCCTTGTTTCATTTTCTTAACGAGGTTGACACAAGACAACGAACCATCGTTGGACCCCTTGTTTCATTTTTTAAATGAGGTTGACACAAGACAACGAACCATCCTTCGACCCCTTGTTTCATTTTTTAAACGAGGTTGACATAAGACAACGAACCTTCCTCGGAGACCCTCGGTTTCATTTTTAAACGAGGTTGACACAAGACAACAAACTATCCTGAGAGACCCTTGGTTTCATTTTTTAATGAGATTGACACAAGAGAATGAACTATCCTTAGAGACCCTTGTTTTCATTTTTTAACGAGGTTGACACAAGACAACGAACTATCCTTGGAGACCCTTGGTTTCATTTTTTAACGAGGTTGACACAAGAAAACAAACTATCCTCGGACTCCTTGTTCAAAACTCATAAGTGGTCATGAAGGAGAGATCTGGTTCAAATGCCCCCAGTACATAATGTACAAAATCACTGAATTGATCATCACTCAATGTAGGTATGGAACAGGTTGCCACATAATTAACCCATGGCAGGGATGATACCATTGGTATAAATGGACCATTTAGGGATGGTAGTTGACTAGGAGCTATATTTGGAATAAGAAATGAAAGTTGGTCAATGGTGATATTTTTTCCTTCATGCGGGAAACAAATCACTCGAAAGAGTGTTGAAACAATAGCTCCCATGTGATAAACATAGTCATGCCCAAGAATTAAATTGTAATCTAAAGGTCCTGGGACTAACATCACATTCAGATAAACGGTTTTTTCTCCCAATGTGATAGGTAACTGTGGAAGGATCCCTAATGATTGACTGGTTCCTCTGTTAAAACCCAACAGATTCTATATAACAGGCATAAGCAGTGGCAAACCAAGCACTTTCCAAGAAGTTGAGGAAAGGATGCTCACTGATGCGCCTTCTTCTATAATAGTGCTAGATACAATCATTTTACAAACTTGTACTATGATATGGAAAGGCACATAATAAGGAAGGCAGGATCCTGCCAGTTGATTCCAATCAAAGGAAGTGGCTAGACTACTTGGTGGTACTGTAGAAAAGGGAGGATTAACATCTTGAGTTAGGAGAACAGGAGGATTTTCTTCCTATCTTGATGGAATAGGTATATTTCCCCCAAGCTCATTAGAATCCAAAGTAACAAAAATAACTTGAGTTGCATCATTTTCACTCTCTTCGGGAAAGGTACGATTAGCTGAAGGTGAAATAGCGTTAATTGTTACCTCGGCCTATTGATTTTGGTCAGGTATAGACTAATAAGATTCACTTCCAGAGAGAGTGTTTTCAACTGACAGTTGATTTAAGTCAGTTGGTTCATCACCTAGTGAAGGATTCAGGGAGAGTTTCCTATAACCAGATGGAAGTCATTGCGGTGAAGCAGTACAACTATTCAACACTCTTTTGGCTTCATCCAAATAGGGCCAAAGGTGGTAGGGATGATTCCTTTCACATAACCTACAGGGAAACTTATCCTTTCCCTTCTGTCCATGAACTTTACCATCACTAGTTGATGGTGTGTTACCAACATGATCTCCAAAGGTTGATGACACGGGATGGTGTGAATGGGAAGACCATTCTTCCAAGATCTAAGGAAAGTAAGGACAATTTCTATGAAGATGGTCTTCCACACAAATTATGCATGGATATTTGACTTTATGAGGCTTAATGGATATATTTTCATTAGATGTTGCATTCAAAACAATTTTTGCTTGGCTACCCCCTTGCTAAGTTGGCTTCTTCTTCTTCTTAGCCACCTCGTTACTAGTACCAATACTTTCACCAAGCAAAGAGGAAGAGGGCAGGGAGAAACAAACGAGGAAGAAGGCAAATGGTAACCTTTAGGATCAACTAGAAGTTGATTTTGTCCAGTTGGAGGTGTACTCAATTTTAGAGAAGTCTCGACATTTTGAACCAAGGAGGTTGAAAATAGCCATATTGGAAAGCCTACAGTAAAACCTGGAAGGGACAATGTAGTCATATAAGGAGCACCAATATTTCCAAAAGAAGGCAAAGAACTAGGATTCCTATCAAAAGGGATTCCTTGATCAGTGGACTCCGGATTTGTCGCCATATGTCTCAACCTAAGGTCAACTAAGGAATAGGGATGTTATTTGTGATCAATTAATTTTAACGACACCTTAGATGCAACTTTGCTTTTTTAGTTTTAAAGAGTCGAGAAAAAGCTAAAGATGACTCTAATCTCCTTCGATTTTTAATGAGCCTCAAATGACAAGTGCTCAGATGGACCTTCTCTTTTAGAGAGTCGAAAAGGAATGAAAGTGACTACTCTGGAAAATATAGACAAAGGGATTACCAAACCAATCGCAAAACTGCAATATACACCTTGGTGATAAATTAAAAAGAAATTACCAAGGACTTATGTATGGCAGTCAATCTTCCCAAATGTTGTGTTCAGTGCATTGCGATCAAAAAGGTGGCAGACTCGGTTTCCTATGGATAAAGGATTTAAGCCTATTGTGATCTCCCAATATAAACACGATGGTATGGGGAGCACAAGTCCATGCTAGCACTTGTTGTATCAAGGAGGAGGAATCACCGAACCTTCAATGAAAACGATAGCCACTAGTTTTAACAATGCCAGAACACATCACTATCCTAGACCTCTAATTATGTTGCGTTAAGTTCCAAAGCATTGCTAGGTTCATTGGTATTCATTTTAAAGATGATCTTGTTTAGATTTTTCCTTTCAATGGTTCACCACATGATGGTGATCTGAAATTCCTAAGATGAAATCTACAATGACAAACAATCTTTGTTTATCTGAGTAATGAAAATCCTAGCTACTAGGGAGAGAAGATAATAGTGCTTTTAAGAAAAGAGAAAAGAGAACACACTAATGCATTTCCCTAAATCATATTTTTGTACACAAATTATAAAATTCTAAATGCAAATGCATGTATTTTGTTTTTTCTTTCCTTAATGTTAAATATGCAAAAAGGGAAGCTAAATGTAGCAAAGATCCAAAATTATTGCACTCAAAATGACATTTTCGACAATTTTCTCTTTAAAAGGGAAAGGAAGACTCAAAATGAAACTTTCAATTTTGAATAAAAATGATTTCGACACTTTGAGTGTAAACTAAATCAAATCAAATACATGAAGAAATTTTAATTGATTATCAAGGGAAGGAAGAATTTACGACACTTCTCTTTTTGACACAAAATGACAATTATGACACTTTTTGTATCAAAGTGACAAATCGATCAAAACAACTTTTCGACAAAGGATTGTAAATGATGAACAAACACACAAAAAAATTCACTAATCCTAATGTAATTGGGGCTGATCTAAGTGATGCAAGTAAGCTTTAGTAAAGAGGCAATGTTCATTTGCAGCAAAACAACCAAACAAAACTAAAAATAGGTAAAAAAACCCTCAATTTCTAGATGGAAAAAGAGTTCAGTCAATCACCACACCTAGTATTCATAGAAATTGAGATGCATCGCACTTACTGCACTCAGGAGGTGCTATGCATACTGAGTCACAGTGGAAGACAATTCGATGGTCCACGGAGCGCAACTGAAATGGGCTTTGGTTCAAATGTGGAGTTGTTTTTAATTAATTAAGTTGGGTTTTGATGAACAATGATGAGCAAAGTATGATGGAATGTCTTGAGAGGTTATTGAGCTACCAAAAGGGCATCTACATGTGCTTGCAAGCCAAATACTTAATTCATAAACGAAACCAAAGATTGACTGAAGTAGAATTCATCTACTATGCAATTGTAAAGCAAGAGTAGTTCAAAGTCTACCTGGCTAACTTTAGACTCTGTCTATAGTTTACCAAATTGAACATAGAACAAACAATAACAACAAACAAAATTATGTTTATTCCCCAGCGAAGTTGCCAATTTGTTTCTGGGAAAACTAGTATTCCTAAAGAAACAATAGTTTAAAGCAATTCAATGATTCCCCCTATGTATAACAAATAAGAGAAAGATAATGGAACCAACCTGGAACTTTTGCTTAATCCCATGCTTGATCTCTCTCCCCTTCGGGAGACCTTGCAACTCCTCCCTGTACTTAACACGCTTGGAGATTACCTGCACAAGTACAACAACAAAGAACCATCAAAGCATCATGATCTATTACAACATAAACATTATAGAATCAGATATATAATGAAGAAATGATAGCATTCACAAATGATAACATTCACAATTGAACAATCATATGGGAGAAAACTTAAAGAGCTTTATTAATAGAAAGGAGAATTACAACCTAGTTGTTTGATCCAAGATCATCCTCCCAGCTTCAATCCTTCTTCACCTCATGAAATAGCAAGATCACACCAACAAGAATACAAAACTTTCTCCTCAATTACAATCTATTAGCACTTCCTTGCAATTCACAATATTCCAGCCCCTAGATCTCTTGGATGAGGGATCCATTTATAGATTTTTACAAGGGTGTGAGTCATCTATTAGTTTTGATTAGTTTCATTCCACTTGTTACAATTGGTTCCACAAGTGAAGGGATTGGAGATGATTTCCTAGATCCCTTATTCATCCTTGGGCGAATTGAGAGAGGCAAGTGGCACAGGAGAAGTTTCTAGAAGATTCCATGAACAACCAACTGACAAGTGTCCCGGAGATTTGTCCATCCTCACCCATCGCAACCTATAGAAGGCCTAAATAGTATGCATCACACTGTGGTAGTGTACCACTCAGTATGCATCGCACTTTGCCAGTGGAGCAATCAATATCGTTCAATTTAGGCAATTTCTGGATGGTTTCTCAGATGGAACTTTTGGGGAATGATGTATTTAAATGACTGTGTTCCTTTAGGGTATGAAACAACTCTTTTAGGGGTTGATGAGCCCTAATAGATTGACATATAATTTTTGGGGTTGATGTAGCCAAATATGTCTATAACAGTAGGTCGAGGGCTTAATGAATTACATTGATTTCCCATTGGCAGTTTTTGCTGGTTGTTTGTCATTTGATATTGTCTAAATATCGTTGGTAGACCAATCAGTGGCCCCGCTTGGTGAGCTTGATACCCACCGATGTTGTATATTATATATATAACATTATGTTGTTAAGCTCTCAGGATGGACACGAGGTTTGAGCGCCAATTTCTTGGCGATATATATATATATATAATTTTTATTTTCTTTCATTTAAGTTCCAACAATCATTTTTCCCACAATCTTTTCGGAGGTCATTGGAAAAATTAACAAGGTGACAGTTTTGTCACCACCAATTATTGCAATGTTGCAAAGTTTTGACTCATTAAGGAATCCAGCAAGTTGTTGTCTAGATGCCATGTGGCAAACTTTGATTAGCTCATATCATTGACTGGGTTACTAATGTCACCTACCATGTGTCATCTTCCCATTGGATCCCCGCCAACTATACTGCCATGTCATTAGTAATACGGATGGTGTCAGCAATCATATTGTTGATGTCATCATGTCTATTAGTGATGTCAATGCCACGTGTCATCCTTATGGGTCCTTCCTGTAAAAATTTGTTTTTTTTTTCTCAAAAGCTTCAAAAGGCCATAACTTTCTCATACAATGTCAGATTGATGTGTCATTCACATTGTTGGATTCAAAACAATGAGCTCTTTGATTTGAGATAGCTTTTGGTGTGTTTGAAGGAATTAATAAGTTTCACCCTTTAGAATACTTGTGGATCATTCTTGCCCACTACATGAATACAATCTGCAATATTCTGTAGTCACTAATCGCCACAACAAGTGCGCTATCAACCCACACATCCTTCTTCTTCACCTTTGTACTTCAAAGCCATAAGTGATGAACCAACACATACATTCTAAGAAAACATGAAGTAAATTCTTTGCAAATTACATACAAGACCACACATGACTTAGAAAACCCCATACTTGCCAAGAGTTTATCACACTCATTCGTTAAGTTTACATCATGATCATAATAGAAACCATACCTAAGATATCAATTAAAAAGGCCAAAGACATCATCATGTTGAAGTCATAAGTGATGGAAAATATTTCATCACTTTTACATTTGTTTCGCTACATGTGATTTACAAAATGTGGCATGTTCAGCTACTGAAAAATGGTACCCATTTTCTACCAAACTTGGTCAATGGGTTCTCTTCTTGTAGATGGATTTATTTATTGACTATTCCTTCTTTATTCAAGGGTTATTTCTAGTCATGGAGTACTTGACATGTGGCTTCCTAATTTCCATCCTTATTGCAGTGACTCCAATGATTATTTTGCATCCAAACTTTCTAGACCCTCTTGTTGTTGACAAGTCCCTGGTGAGGAGAACTTCTTACAGAATCCTCACTATCATGGAAATGTTGTGATATAATCCCATCATTTATTGTTGATTATTCACTAGTTTCCTTATAGCATTCTCCAACCTCCTTTCCTTGAAACTTCATTTTCTTCATCATCTTTGAAACAATTCCAGTAGTATATTTTTCAAAAGCAGCAAAATAATCATCATAAAGAGAACATGAAATTGAAGAATCAATTTTTACCTCAGGCTTGTTTTGTTGCAACTTTTCCAGGGCCTCCTCCTTGGCTTATAATTAATCTCATAACCTTTGTTTCTCCTCCTCTACTTCTTCTAGGAGTCTCCTTAGTACAACCTTCTTCGCTTGAATGCTTTGATTGATATCCTCATGTTCTTGGTTCCATGTAGTCTTTGGTGCCATTCTCATATTTGGAACAACATTTGTCGAAATATTTGTCTCATTTCCTGAATCAAACCTAAGTCAATAGGTCAAACTCATGCAAGTTTGATGGGTGCAACATTCATCTCATCACCTGAGTTAGATCTCGATCTCACACAAGTCCGATGGCTTCAATCCTACTCATCCTTTGAATCATATTATTGGTATTGTTGCATGATAGCATCTGTCTTCTGATTCTCTTTTATGTCATTCCTCTTTAACCTCAATTCTGGATGCAATTTCCAACAATTCTCCTCATCATGTCAGAACCCGTACAAGAGGGCTTTTCTTCCTTTCTCTTCATTGTTGTTGCCCTCTTTGGGTGATCATCTTGATCATGCTACCCCATCCATTGAAAATGTACAACGTTGACAATAGCCTCATAAATAATTTTAGGTTCAAATAATAACAATGAATGACACACATAACTATGCAAAGAGCTAATGTATTTCGTCAACGTCTCAGGAGAGTATAATGGAACATTCAATGTAATGTTTGTTTCCTAAACTTCTCTGTAAAAATATAAACATTTTATGTTTACCTTACTTCAAATGTCTCCATTCCATCATGGCCTTCTATCAATAACCCAATTGGTTAAACTGTCCTTTTAAATCAAAAACAAACTCGGACCAAGATGAAAGGATTTTACAGTTACTCTTACCACTTTTCTGCAACTTTCCTTCTCACCATACAAGCACAATGCCACCAATTTGAAAGGATGCTAACTGGATCTTGACCTGATCTCTTCTGATTTTTTGTATGCAGAAATATACTTCAACCTGTCTAATCTCATTATCTAGATTTTCTCCAAAAGATTCTCCATTAAACACAGACAAATAAAATTTGACACCAACTTGAAAAAGGCTTTTATGAGATTTTCTACTTTTATGATGGTGACAAGATAAGGAAGAAGTGGAGCATTCACTAGTAGATGGAGATGGGGGTTCAGGAGGCTCTTCTCCTCCACCTTGATTTACTGAGGCTTGATCATCTGATTATTTCTTCTCCTACTTCACCATTGTCTTCTCATATTCTACAAACATTTTGTCAACTCTTTTTGCCATGGCCTAGAAGATCTTGCAAAAATTTCCCTCTTCCTCCAACCAAGCATATTCATCTGCCATTTTTCTCCTTCATGCTACATGGGCCACTTCTGGATCAAAGTACTTAAGTTTTCCTTCACCTTTTTGGAGATTTTCCTTGGTTATCATACATTTGAAATCCACAACAATAGAAGACCCACTAGACCCACTCTGAGACCAAACTTGATCCGGATATTTTTACTTAAAATATGCATAGAAAATAGCATGTAACCATGAAATAATATTACATAAAAGAAGCGGAAATAAAATTAAACCATCAGAAGAAAAGACACAAACAAGTTGATAACAAAGTTCACCAAGTGTGGGTTACGTTTTAGGGCCCTCCTCAATGTGGGGAGGCATCTTTCATTAATATTCAACAAAATAAAATTACATGCAATTACAAAATGACACCTTAAATCTCCACTTCCAGGGATGACCTAAGAAAGCACACCTCTAGTGAAGAAATGTATTGCACCATTGCATTCGTGCTAAAAAATCATGAAAAACGATCATAAAGTCGACATTGTTCTATGTTTCTCACCTCTGAGGCTTTAGGAAATCTTTTAGATTCCCTGTGAGATTCTTTATAGGGATATTCCCCTAATATTCTTAAGAATATTTCTTGAAACATGCACCGAAGTGGGGCACGGGTCCAACTCCATGTTCTGCAGGCAATGAAATTATGTGGCTGGTTGAGTTTTGCACTCCCATCTCTTGGCCCAAATAGGTAGGTTATATATATTTAAGTGGTGCATTGGATTAATGGGCCACTTGGTCCAATAATTAATGGATGCATTGGCAAGCTAGAGATTGAAGATTCAACCAGTCAAAGCAACTTTCAAATGTTATATTATTAAAAAAATTACATTGACCATCAATTGGTGGTTTCCGCTAGTTGTTGGTTGTTTTATATTGTTTAAACACAAACGACGAACCGGCTGAAAGCCCCATCATGTGGATTTGACACCTAATAGTGTTGCATATTATATAGAACGATACATTGTTAACCGCCCAGGTTTGGCCATGGGTTTGACCACCTGTCGGTTGGCAATAATATATATATATATATAATATATATATATAATATATATAATATATATATATATATTATTATATATATAATATATATATATCTTATATATATATATTTTTTAATTTTTTAATTTTTGTTTTTATTTAAGGGCCAATAATCATTTTCCCCTGTAACTCTTCCGAAGGTCATTGGAAAAATTAACTAGGTGATAATTTGGTTATCATCGACTTCCGCGATAGTGAAAAATATCGCCTCATTAGGGAATCTTGCACAGCACTAACTAGGCACCATGTAGCGCATTCTGATTGGCTCGCACTGCTGACTAGGTTTCTAACGTCATGTTGACATCATCTGCCACGTGTCGACTGATGATTGGATCCCTACCGACTGTACTTCCATGTCATATTATTTACATAATCACTTGTATGGATGATGTAAGCATCCGTACCACTAGCATTAGCGCCATGTGTCATCCCTATGGGTTTTGCGTCCAAAATTTTTAGTTGTTTCTCAAAAAATTCAACAGGCCATAACTTTCTCATACAATTTTGGACTGAGGTGTCGTTCATGCCATTATATTCAAAATGATGATCTCTTTGAATTGATATATATTTCAGTTTGTTTTGAGGACTCCAAAAGTTTTCTTTATGGGATCCTCCTGGATCACGAAGCCATGTAAACCTTATCTATTTCCTTACAACTAGCAAATACCATTAATAAATCGAGCGATGTCCTTATTACACAACGATTCACTAAATAAATTGCAAAAAGACTATTTTATAATATCGATGCATACAATATTTTTTATTTTTTAACAAGTAGTAATCATTACACAATGTGTTAGAGTAAATTCTCTTGAGCTTTTGAATGATGACCTAATTAATTTTCAATTGACGATTAAATTATTATAGTTTACCTAGAAGTGAGCCTTTGTAAATGTCGAAAAGATTTATATTTAATAGAAACAAAGCTTTTGTTAATCTTAAAATTAACTCCTAATTAATTTCTTTTATATCCAGTAATCTGTACCATGGGAGGTTCAATAAGTCAAAGTAAGATTTCATGAAAAAATTACCAATAAATTAGGCAATAACAAATACTCGTTGTAGAGCCCTATGCATATTCTTGACTCTTTATAAGCAGTAAATTATAATAACCACTCAAACAATGTGTTTATTATGCATTTATTTTACGAATGAATATAGAAAAGACTATTCTATAATATCAATGGATATGATCTTCTTGATATGTTTACGAGTAACCATTAGACAATCGTGAGAGTAATTCCTATTAATGTAATATTCTATTGTTGGAATGTAATATCTATCATAATATAGTTCTATGTACGGAGTGTGGAGTTGTGGATAAATATTCCATTGTGCTTCCTACAGACCTCCACATTGAATAATTATTTAAATAACTATCACCATTAAATTTTATGAAATTATTTAATACAAGTAAAACTATAGGGAGAATAGCATAATATGTGGACAAGTCATTGATTCCATAACGCTATAATAGCATTTTATTTGTGAGTGCATTGTTTCTTCCTTATACCTCATAGGCAATCTATAGCATGAACAAACAAGAACCACTAGTGAAATTTAATATGATTTTTTTCACATAAGCTCTAAATATATGATGTCTTTACTATTACTCTTCTATGAATTCTTATGATTTCGATAATACTTCCTATTAATTTCTTAAAAAATATATGTTAGTCATAGGATTAAGCTTTAATCAATTTTTTCAATATCCATTAATATGTGTCGCGGTGCAGAGGGGTAAAGAATGCAGAGATGTAGAAATTAGGGAAAAACAGTTCTACCACATATAACACTCTTTCGTACATCATTCCAATATGCTAGAATAGATACTGGTTATGGGGCCATGTAGACCTTCTTTACTTGATTACGACTAGTAAATACTATCACATGCTTGAATCATGTATTGATTATGCATCAATTTGTTGAATAAATCTTGAAAATGCTATTTCATAATACCAATGGATATTATCTTCTTTATTCGCTAGAAAGCAATAATCATTACATGATACATTAGAATAAATACTATTAATAATTATAATGATGTCTTGATTACACATTAATTCACTAAATAAATGCTTATGCTTACTAGCAAGGGAGGTATTTTAATCATAGGATTAAGCCTTATTTATTATTTTAATATGTTATTAACCACCTAAATGATGTCCTCATTACGTGCTGATTCTCCATTTACTCGAAACAAAGGTTTTGGTAATTGTAAAATCTACTCTTAATTCGCTTTTGTTATATACATTCGCCAAAATGTTGTCTCTATATGACAGAATGTGTGGAAGAAGTGTGCGGAGTGGGGTTGCACATCGTTTCAATTCACCGAATAAATTCCAAAAGGACTATTTTATAATATCGATAGATATGCATTCCTTAATATTTTTACAACTAGTAATCATTACACAATGCATTAGAGTAAATATTGGTATGCATTGTACGATGGACTAATTGCATGTCGATTCACTGAATAGATGTTAATAATACAAGTAAGCCTTAATTATTTTTATAATTCTAGTGTGGATTCATCTTCACCGGAGTTAGTATAAATTAGTGCAAGTTATCGCACCTTTGCAACTGTTTTAATCTCAATGCAACTTTCCCCTTAGATGCCTACTTTTCACAATTGTCTTTTCTTGCATGTTATGGTACTAACTGCTCTCAACAATTTGCACACCAACTATTATCATTATAAATATTTAGTCATATAATATTTAGTTAAAGTATGATTAATGCTCTAATTGCATTTATTGACACTAATATTCCATTTAGGAAAGAAAATTGTTTACTTTCTAGGTAATCCTTGATTTTTCTATTATATGGAGAGATATTTTAATTGTTGATGTGTAGAAATGATATAGATAACATTCTTGCATTTATCCGCTCTAATAGTTCTATGTGTTAATATGATAAACACCCGCACTAATTCTTTGGTTAAATGACATAAAGGTCACTACCTTACAGATTCTTCTCAGTCAAACACTCCACCAGATATAAACGATACACTATGAATTTACACTGAAAATGAACAACTAAGTCTCACATTCCTAGTGTGTTGTATTGCCATGTATCACTTAATTTGGAAACATGTCAATGTGTGGCTACAAAAGTGTGGAGGAATCTTTCAGTGTGCTTCCTCCGCACTCCACACAGCAAAATATTCCCTTCACCTATGCATTAAAATTTATATATTAAGTTTTTTCCACTTAAATTTCCTGGTATGCACTTTCTTCATATATAATATAGCTTAGTGTTTCACTCTTCCACATTTACTCGAGCTACTTAATTTTCTATATGATTAGCGGTTTAGGGAAACTGTTATAACATTAAGGTGTAGAGGTCTGACGAAGCTCTCATTCTAAAGTGTAGAGGTGCATCTTTTGAAAATGATTGTGAAAATGAAACATTTTCAAATAATGATAAAAAGTAATTCACATGTGCATAGTGTGTTGTACTTCCAACTATCACTTACTTTGGAAACATGTCATTGCACAAGATGTAGAACTATGGATGAATATTTTATTGTGCTTCCTTCGCATCCCAGACAACAAAATCTTCCTTTGCATCTCAATCTTCCACATAATGTAATCTTCCTTCACACCTCCACATGAAATTGATATAATAATTTTATGCCACATAAATAGCTGGGTATGCACATGCTTCATATATAATATTGTTGAGTGTTTGCCTCCTATGCATTTAATCTAACCACTTAATTTTATATATCTTTAGTGGTTTTGGGAAATTGTTATAACATTAGGGTATGGAAATCCAGAAAATATTTTATTGTAAGCAGCATGGAGGTGGGGATTGCAAAAATAGAGCGTTCTCAAATAGTGACAAAATACAAAAGCGATTTAGGGAAATTTCTATAAAATAGGGTATGGAAATTGAGAAATACTTACAATATAAGTAGTGCAGAGGTATGACTTACATAAACAATTCTAGAAACATATTTTTCTTAAATAATAAGAAAATACTAACCCTATAGAAAGAGTTACAGACTATGTTGATATATTATTGTTACCCTTGTAAGTAAAATTAATAGTAAAATTGATATTTGTTACTTTTTGTTATGTTTTGTTGAAAGAATGATATATTTTACTAAGAAATAGATATCTGTTTTGGGTAATGGTTTTGATATGAAGTTATTCTTCGTTCCATAGAGCTTTTTATTTGATATGATTTCGTAAGTAGTATGAACTACCTATGTTTATTTAAAAGGATGATCTAAGTTCATGGTTGCTCACTTGTATATTATTATTACCATGCATTCTTGTGTAGTTAAAAATTAAAGGTGGAGTTTTCTTTTTTACTAAAACATCTAAGAAGTTAATCAAAAGAATATGGAATGAATTTTTTGTTTTGTTAAGTTTTAAAATAAAATTATATATATATGAATGATATTATTTTGAATAATAAGGATAATATTAAGAATATTATTATTTTTAAGGATAAGTTTTGCGATGATAAGGAGTTAGGGAGAAAAATGAAGTTGAAGTATTATAAGGAGGTGAGCAACCCGAACCTTGATAACTAGAATTATCTTTCTGTCTTGACTATTGTTAAGAAGAAAATGGACATTGTAATGATAAAAACAAATTCTCATGAGCTTGAATGTGAAACTGAGAATTAGTCAATTCCTAAAATACTCTGGGATGAAAGAGTGTCACATTTGCAATAATAAGATGGTTGAAGATGAAAAACACTTTCTTTTGGATTGCATATTTCTTATTCAGATCCATTCTAATTTTCAAAGTCTTTTCCACACAACCAACCTTCCTGACTTGTTAAGTGAACAAAATTATAATGATCTAGGAACACTTTTATCTCCTTCTTTCTGATCATGAAAATAAAGTTAAAAAATATTTATTAATCTCTAACTTTCTTAAAGTCCAATAAACCATAGGAATTTTAATAAACATTAAAATTATATAATTAATATAAATTATTATAATAAAAATTAAACTCGTTTATTTCAATTGATTTTTACTAAATTAATTGTATATATGTTACTTTTCATATATGGTTTTTTAAATAGAGTTTAAAAATCTTTTCCATAAATAAGTATATTTCAATAGTATTACGTTAAATAAACATTCTCTCACATCTCTTTTTGCATATATATCATATATATATTGGTATATATTATATATAGTATATATATATATATATATATATAATATATATGTTTAATTAAATTAATATTTTTAGAACTATTTAAAAGGAAATTGGAAATTGTTAAATAATAATTTTTGATATAAAATTATAAATATATATCTTAAAAAAAAATAAAAAAATTCAGAGATAAAATTATAAAATTATAATGCTTTTCCTATTCAAGGAGTGCAAAATAGATGGGGATGGGTGTATTGTTATGGTGATGGTGATGTTCAAAATTTAGTAGAAAAAAATCTAGCTATGTTAAGAGTTGGTGTGGCCTAGGTGAGGGTTAATCCTTGGATGATTTTGATGACTTAGATGCATCTGGATCATGGTTTCTCAAGCCAAAAATTAAAGGTTCAATCACATTACAACTCACATAACTTAACAAACAAAATATATATAATAATTTCTCTACTCAAGGAAATCCAAGGAAACCCTTCCAAACTAAGATACATATTTAAAAAAATTTAGTTTATAAAAGCACAAATAAATATTACAATTTCATAACTATTGTTATAAACAATTTATCCATATTATTTTTATAACCTACAATTATAATATGAAGTTTACAAGGTAAAAACATAGGAATATAAATTGTCACATTGATCTTAAATGTTGGTATTAGTGGAGCATAAAATTTCGAGGAAATTTATTGCAGACGAAATGGATGGATAGTGAGAGATAAACTTTGAAGGAGCCACCTTATTGCATGCGAAATGGTATAGAATAGGAAATTTTAAAGCAAAATTCTAATATGTTTTCTTGTTATGACCAGGTGCACTTCTTGATCTTGCCATTTCAATTCCACTTGGAAAAACATCATCAAAATATCTTTGTTGTGCATTTCCAGAGCCCCATATGTATATGTTTTTAGAGGAAAAAAAATAACGAATTATAATATTAATATTAATATATTTTTTATATCTACATTATATCAAAATTTACGAACAATATCTCCTAGCAAGTAGCAAATGGATCTCATTCTACATAAAAATTGTAGAAAAATATAACATAGTAGAAAAAAGGAAATTAGTAAGAGATGTTTAAGATCATGTTGTCATAAAGGAAAAGAAATGAAGCTGATGCTTTCTTCATTGAAGATCTCCTTCAGGTAAATGTGTTAAGATTTAGCTCCAATTCCTTTATTAGAGAGGGTATCCGCTTATCTCTCGAAGTATGTGTGTGAATGTAAGATCTTTGAATGAAGCCTTGATTCCATAAACTAACTTGCTTTCCAATGATCAAGATGTGAAGCATTAATAGTACGATTTTTCTTTTCCCATCCAACAAAAGTTTTGGAATCTTGAAATATTTGCATCAAGTAAATGTCCAAAGACTTTTAATACTATAGAATACCCCATAATGCACAAATATTCACTTTTGTGATTGTACCATTACCTCTTGCCCATAAAAGTTTGTACTAGTGGCCACTATCAAAGTGTAAGGTTCCTCCGCATCCAACCATATCTGTTTGAGTCGCTCCATCAAAGGTACAAATCAGATATGTGTGAAATTTTAAGGTAAAAATAAATCTGGTGGATGAAGCAAGTTTCATAGGGCCAATCTCATTACAAAATCCTATAATGTTTTGAAAAGTCATCTTAATGCCTTTACCATTTTGTCAAAATTAATTTATGTTTCTTCAGATGCCCCGAAAGATATATATATAGGAAGGTGTTTTTATTCCAGTCCTTTTAGATACCTTGCAAGCATGTCCTATTCTTTTCCTGAAAGTTATATATATATATATATATATATATATATATATATATAATATATATATATATTAATTTAATTAATATATATATTTAAAATGTTTTAAAATAATACAATTTTTTATTTTATATAAAAATATGTATTAAATTTAATTAATTTTTATATAATAGTGTATTTTTCAAACAGATTATTTATTTTGTTAAAATTTAAATTTATGCATATGTTTATGGTTCAAAATTTTAATTGGACATTTAAAGTTATTTATAATATAAGAAGATATTGTGTCCATAGGTGTGTCTATTTCAGAATAAAACTTCCACAATTTTAATCTAGTTATCATTAATTATTAGGTGAATGGAATGTATTTAACCTCCATGGAATATTTCGTAATATTATTAATAATATTTACAAATTGAAGGTTGAGATTTAACTTAAAACTAGTTATGTCTTTTTTAATATTTTAATTAAATTGATTAAGTAGCAATTTTGCCACATGTTGCAAAGGAAATGTCATAAGGTGGTAGCATAGGAAAGTGTAGCATACAAAAAAGAAGTAAAACATTTATGCAATTATTTTTTTTATATATTGTCATTTGTGTGCTAAAAATAGTGAAAGTTAAGCTTTGTGGAATGGAACTACAACATTTAGGAAGGAAAGTAGTTTGAGGAATTCTATCAATATCTACTTTTTCCAAAGTATTTTCACTGATAATTTGTCAGCATAAAATAATACCTTAACTATTAGATTCTTTTGTTCTACTCCAAGCAAATGTAGCACTCCCCAAGTCCATTATGAAAGAGTTCATCATGCCAAAACTTTGACACCATGAGCAATGGTGCTAGACCATGCACCACATGACAGAGTCAAACAACCTCTTTGTAAAGGGCCAAATGAATGAGAAACTCTATCAAGTCACCTTAGTCAAGTGTTCATAAGCCTAAGAAACCTTAGGTAACATGGAGCATTGAAGAAAATCCTAGTTAGTGAGTAGAGTATTACAAGATAAAAATTGATGAACTGTGGAAAGACATGAGGCCTATTTAAACTACCAACAGTGAAACCCTTGATAGTCGTTTGCTTGGATGGACTGGGAAACCCTAAGTCAAAACACTGACCTTGGTTGTGAGCTTATTTCTATGAGCCATTCCTCTGGTGTAATTACGAGTTGTCTCCTTGGTACGATCCATGGAACCAAACTGAGCCAAACTAAACATTCAAATAGGTTTCCAAACTAACAACCTGTGTCACAAATAAAGACATTATAGAGAACTTGAATTAAAACACATTACAGAGAACTCGAGCTAACAAATTCTGCAACCAATAAATACATTATGAAGACCTCTTTGAGAGAAGCTGAAATATCGATCGAAATCAAGGTCTTTGAAAGGCCAACAACCAAGATCGAAAATCAACAAAGAATAACATTGAACATGAATATCCAACAATCAATCTCGTGATAATGAATATCCAACATGAAAACCTCCAAAATCAATCTCATGATAATGAATATCCAACATGAAAACCTCCATGTGGCAATAAATCCCTAATTATTTATAATATACCTCTATATCACAATTAATTTTTTATTTTTTATTTTTATTCTTTTATACATGAAACATTTTCTTTTTTGTAGGTTTTGTCTTAAGCTTTAAGCCTAGTCCCAAAGACAATTCATGTTATTTTCATTGTACTCATAGTATGAGCAGCCTTCATAAAAATTTTAGTTCTAATGTTTAATTCTGTGACCTCATTACTTTATGTCACAAGTTTCTCCTCTTTGTCTCCTCTGTGTAGAACAATGAAACCTATTGAATTTTGAAATTTAACTTTCAGAGTAATATATTCGTATATTAAAGATATATTACCAATTATGTTTTCTATAAAGGTTTTTGTTATAATTTCGATACAACTATATATTTTTAGTTTAATATGATACAAGTACGATGCCTCTTACCTCTATTTATGGTATTTACAACATCGTTTCTTTATTTATGTCCTCACAACTTTATTAACATATTTGAAATATAATTTTCTTGGGCTTCTCAGTAAAGTCATGTTGTAACATGATTAGTTTTGATCATTTAAATTTGCTTATATAATAGATTTTTGCTTATATAATAGGTTTTAGTAGTTTAGAAATAATAAATGGGTCTGCAACAACAAAATGCAACCTCAAAATGTAAATTTAAGATTTATTAGCTAGTTCATTTAGTTAATCGTGCATTTAAACATGATTAAATGATGTAATAATGTAAATTCAAACATGGTTTAAAAACAACGGAGAATAAATTTTCAAAAACTGAAAGAGGTTTTTGTTGATAACATCTTCATGTACAAAATTTTCTGACTGTTTTTTAATATATATTATGGTTTGGGAGATGCAAATGCATCTTTGAAGGTATGTTTTCCGAAAATTTCTTATTTTAGTCGCCTTTTTGCAGAGGATATATTGACTAAAAAAGGATGAATATTTGGAAACTGGAAGAGGTTTTGCCTCATAATATTCTAAAATACAAAATCCTATCTCACTTTTCACATAGGTGTCAGGGGTTGGGAGATACACTCTCATCATGTTTAGCCTACTTTTCCGACTGTGCAATGTCTTGTTTAAGCCACATTTTTGCATAAATTATTGTGGATAATCAGAGATGAATCTTGGGAAACTAGATGAATTTTTTATTACGAATATAATATACTATAAAAACCTCTCTTAGTTTTCACACATCTAGCCTGAATTGAGATATTCGAAGCGATGACTCGACTCTATTTTTTAGAATTTCGAGAGGAAAAAGCTCAAAGACAATTAGTGACTGGGAGGCCACCTCATCAAATATGAGTTTCAATCAAATTTGAATTTCTCTTATTCATCAACATAAATCCTCAAGGATAGTACCAGAACTATTGAAACAGTTTTAGTTACCTTTATTTGTGTTCTATTTTTGTAATATAGTTTTTAGATATTTGTAATACCTCTTGACATTTTTATCAAGATATTTTGTGAGGAAATTGTATAAATACTTCATCAATTGAAGTAATATGTGTGGGATTTTAATGCTAAGGTTCTTCAATTTTTAATAACTTCTATTATAGGATTTCTAATGAAAGCCTTCCAGCTTCTATTTGACATAATTTTGTGTTTTCTATTATGTCTTTCTAGTGTTTCATATCTTATTGCTACACATGTTCAAATCATTTATAGGAAGGTTTGTGTAAGTTTAGATTGAGTATTAGTCTATTCTTAAATCCCCTACAAAATCATAACCTTTAGAAATAATTACCTTATTGGACCGCTTGTCCAAGATAACTCCTCTTTGATTGGTTTTTTCTTTATGCCTTCTGATAGCCATTAAAAGAGATTAGCTTATTGGACTATCTGTTTGAAACAGCTCCTCTTAGAATTGGTTTCAGTTTGGCCTTCTTGAATACTCTGTAATGTGTTTTGATGAGCTGTAGAAATCTTCTACATGCATCCAAATTTCCCTAGTTATTAAGAAGTCTGTCTGACTACTTAATTATTGTGAATCTCCTTATATTCTTCTATCATAATCCTTGAACAACTAAGTCATTCTGTTAGGCTGGAGGCTAACATGTTCTGAAGGGACCCTATGAGAGAGGTCTTCAATCATGGATAGGGATTGTCATTGATCGCCAAGCACCCCCAATTAAAACCTTAAATCTCACCATTATGCTTCATAGGTTGTTGTTTAGTGATAGGTGAACAATGTTAAACAAAGCCTCGTAACCACTGACGGATTCCCCTCTGGTTCAAGGGCCAGCTTGGACATAAAGGTTGGTTGAAGTTGTTTTCTAGCGTAGTTTTTGTAGCCAGGGACTGCCTATGGGAAACATGTACAACATCTGGTGTCATTATCGGGGAGCAAAGTAATGAAGATATCTTTCTCTGTGGAAAGATAGAGATTAGATCTATTCCTTGTTGGTGAACAAGGAGTAGGCATTTAGTATGGGTTGCATTTCTTTCACCTGGCGACTCCAATTTGTCATATGACAATTCCACTAGGTAACCAATCCCATTGTTTCAAAATTTTAGTTGCATTTATTGCTATGCAAGGTTCATTGACACTTGGAATTAGTAGTATATGTCTCTCCCTCTCAGCCATGGTCAGAAATCTAAAATGTCTACAGAGGATGCAACTTTTAAAGTACACCTATGAGTATAAGTCTCCCATGCGATTTCATGTTTATATTGTATATGTTCTTCAAATTTTCAGTTGCTCGCAATTTTGTTTATCAATAAATCCACTCCACACTTGGTTACATTGGAAAGAATATTACACCTAACAGTGTATAATTTTTCAGTTCAGTTCAAAAGAGGTGTGGGGTTGAATAGATATTCTCAGTTTCAATATGTAGTAGATCAGCGTGTTCATTTTTTATGAATGGTGTGATTTGAAGAGTATATGATAGATCAAATTATATTTTCAATCTCTAGAAATTTTCAATTTTCAAACTTCAGTATGAAAGAGTATTTGAATTAGTGCAAGCGTATGGTTGCATTTCACAGTTGTAGGTTGCACTATGTAGTAGCAGAGTATTCAAATGAAAACACTGATCCATGGGGATTGGTTATATTTCTACATAAGGTGGGAAATTTGTTATTGGTGGTTTTATGGTATGACTCCATGCCCAACACTAAATGCAACTGGTCTACTAGTTCTCTACATCCCACAGGGGGGAAGCAGTCCCCATTAGAGCCGATGTTGTAACATGATTAGTTTTGATAATTTAAATTTTTTGATATAATAGGTTTTAGCAGTTTAGAAATAGTAAATGGGTCTGCAAGAGTAAATGTGCCCTCAAAATGTAAATTTAAGTTTCGTTAGTTGGTTGATTTAGTTAATCATGCATTTAAACATGATTAAATGATGTAATAAAGTTAATTCAAACATGGTTTAGAAATAGATGAGAATTAATTTTAAAACATTGAAATAGGTTTCTGTTGATAACATCCTCATGTACAAAAATATCTCACAGTTTTCTAACAACTATTATGTTTTTGGAGATGCAAATGCATCTTTGAAGGCATGTTTTCCAAAAATTTTCTATTTTAGTCACCTTTTTGCAGAGGATATTTTCACTAAACAAAGATGAATATTTGGAAACTAGAAGATGTTTTGTTTCACTAGATTTCAAGGTACAAAAACCGATCTCAATTTTCACACAGGTGTTAGGGTTGGGAGATACACTCTCATCATGTTTAGCCTATTTTTCTGACTATGCAATGTCCTGTTTAAGCCACCTTTTTGCAGAAACTATTATGGATAATACAAGATGCATATTCAAAAACTGGAGGATATTTTTGTTCCTAAGATATTATACTACGAAAGCCTCTCTCCATTTTCACACATCTAGCTCGGATTGAGATATTCAAAGGGATAACTGGACCCTATTTTTCAGAATTTCGAGAGGGAAAACCTCAAAGACAGTTAGTGACTTGGAGGCCACCTCATCAAATATGAGTTTCAACGAAATTCAAATTGCTCTTATTTATCAACATAAATCCTCAAGGATAGTAACATAACTCTTGAAATAGTTTTAGTTGCATTTATTTGTGTTCTATTTTTGCAATACAGTTTTCAGATATTTGTAATAGCTCTTGATATTTTTATAAAGATATTTTGTGAGGAAATTGTATAAATACCTCATCAATTGAAGTAATATGTGTGTGATTTTGATGCCAAGTCTCTTCAATTATTAATATCTTCTACTATAGGATTGCTAATGAAAACCTTCCAGCTCCAGTTTGACATAATTTTGTGCTTTCTAGTATGTCTTTCTAGTGTTTCATATCTTATTTCTACACATGTTCAAAGCATTTATAGGAAGGTTTGGGTAAGTGTAGATTGAGTATTAGTCTACTCTTAAATCCCCTGCAAAATCATAACCTTTAGAAAGAGATTACCTTATTGGATTGTTTGTCCAATATAACTCCTCTTTGATTGGTTTTTGCTTTATGCCTTTTGATAGCCATTAAAAGGGATTAGCTTATTGGACAATCTGTCTGAAATAGCCCCTCTTAGAATTGGTTTCAGTTTGGCCTTCTTGAGTACTCTGCGATGTGTTTTGTTGGGTTGTATAAATCTTCTACACACATCCAAATTTTCCTTGTTATTAAGAAGTTCTTTTGATTACTTAATTATTTGGAATCTTCTTATATTCTCCTATCATAATCCTTGAATAGCTAATTCATTCTCTCATGTTGGAAGTTGAAACATTCTGAAGGGACCCTATGAGAGAGGCCTTTAATCATGGATAGGGATTGTCATTGATCGCCAACCACACCCAATTAAAACCATAAGTATGGCCATTGTGCTTCATAGGCTGTTGTTCAGTGATAGGTGAACAATGCTAAACAAAGCTTGGTAACCACTGAGGGAGCCCCCTCTAGTTCAAGGGCCAGCTTAAACCTAAAGGTTCGTTGAGTTGGTTTCCTAGCGTATTTTTCGTAGCCAAGGACCTCCTATGGGAAACAGGTACAACAAGTCATATGAATGAATAGGTAGTAATTTCTATTTTTTGGTGGAGTGCTCACATTCCTCTAGTTTTTCTCTCACATGTTATAATCATGTTGACACATGTATATGTTTGTGATTACAAAATAATTCAATATGGATAGTTTTGATCTTCCATTAGAAGATTGACAGTTCTAGAAATTAAGGTTTACTTTAGGTTATACAACACATTTTTTCTAGTTTTCTATTCGAATATTAGGCCGATATCCTTAGTTCAATTTCTTCTTCACCTACAACACTGCGAAAATGTTATTTCATTCATTTTATGACCATTTCATAGTGTTACAACCACCTGTTGATATAAATGAATACTTTCTATTGCGAAGAATATACTATCAAGGTATTATATCAAGGTAAGGAATTTTCTTTTTCTTCTACAACATTGAATTATTTCAGACTTCAAGTTACAAGTATTAATACCTATAAGATTTTTAGTAAAAGGTCTCTATGTTGTGCTATTGTAGGTGGTTGAATGGTTAGCCATTGGTCAAATTTAAGACCTCTAAGGTCTTTGCGAAGATGGAATGGTGTCTTTCCATCTCCTCAAACTACAAAAAATTTGTCTTTTGTTGATAATGTTTATTTTTCTGGAGTCTTTGTTCAAATAGGCAATTTCTTCCTAAAATTGTTTCTTAGATTATTACTCCAGCATATTAGTTGTTAGGATATTCTGACACATAGGAAATAGTTAAGTATAACTTGGTCTAGTGTAGAGTTAGCTAAAGTGTGTTTCTTTACTATGTACTTCTGTAACTTTCAGTCTGACGGTCACGATATGTAGTGATCCAACGATTCATTCTCCACTCGGTATTACCGACACTTTAATGTAGGAGCATCCAGACTTCAGCAACAATGTGAAAGTTTGTTCACATGTTGTGGCTAAATAAGTTTGATTTCATTGACCTAATTGGTCAAAAGGCAAATTTACTGAGAGGGTTTGATCTCTCAAGAAATGAGTTGTATTTCATTATTGTAATAAGTCAGAAATAGTCTTATTTTAGGCTCAAACATGAGTTGTTAGTATAGGTGTGAGATAAAGCTAGGAATTAGAAGATTTGCTATTAGATTTATTAAAAATAGGGGTTGATTTGTTAGACATAGTTAGAGTTATATCCAATTTATAAAAGGGAGGAAAAACATAATGAAAACGAAGAGGATTGAGGAGTGGATTTAGTGGAGTGAGAGCAAAATAGTGTGTGTATTGTAATTTCAGAGGTCTTTATTTGTGTAATCAGGCCCCAAGCAGAGACTTTGTAAAGCTTTTATTATGAAGAAATTGGTGTTGTGCACATCATTATATATAGCCCGTGGAGGTCCTTGTGTGCTTGTTTGCTTTGTATTTGGATCAGATTGATGCTTGCTCTATTTTCACACTTTACAAGAGATAACACTGAGTTAAAAGAATAATCGGCGATTTTATTATATTATTTTGGTCCCGCAAGTGGAAAACCCAAATTACACTAAGAATCATCGCAAAACACATTCAATTTTGGAATCCAAACTTCAAAAATTATGGACAGAGTTTTTAATGTTATCAGGTCTGTGGGCCCCAAATCACATTGCCTTAGTGGAGAGGAACTAGTTTGTTGAAACGCTGAATTCCAACATTGCAAGACAACCGAATCCGAAATGTTATATAGAAGGGATGATAGTCTATCAGGTCTGCAAAGCATTATCGCATCACCACATTGAAGCATAAGGAATCTAGCCAAGAGGACATTGCGATTGTGATTGTTTGATTCAATTACAACCATTGGATCGAGATCAACCACGACCATTGGATCGCTGAGCGGTCTCACTATAGTGGATGGTATTTTGGGCGTGCTAAAGGTTGTAAGTTTTTTTCAAGGGTTGGCACCCAATCCCATCACCCTTCAACACTTAACAAAGGAGGTGGGGAAGAAAACCGCTTTATCAAGCGGTTAACCCGAAGTCTATTATTCCACCTGAAATATCTGACGACCATCGAATCTCACAATTCCAGATCAATGGTCACCGAGGTTCGAGGCATTGATTTCTGTTGTACGATAAGCGTGGCAATATCAAAAGGTAAAATTTGATTGTTTCAGCTTGCTTTTTAGTGTATTTCGATTAAAAAGGAAAATAGTTGGGTTATAGTTAAAAGGGGATTCATGGGGTGATTTGGGGTTTTCTTGAGTCTGCTTTCGCACTGCGTCATTTTTGGTATCAGAGCAGAAGAAAGGGTTGTTTGCAGCGAAAATGCCACCAAGGAGAGAAGCTGGCATTGGTCGAGGAAGACCTTAAGCAAATGCAATTCTACTGGAAGAGGTCCAGAGTTTGTGTACGAGAATGGAGACAATTGAGATTGCTCAGAGAAGAGCACCTGATGAAGGAGATGATAGTTCTTCATAAGAATCTCCTGAAGAGGAAGTAGATGAAGACAATGAAACTACTAAGGTCATCAAGATCTTGGCAAAAGTAGGAGGAAAATATAAGGTGGAAATCTCTATGTATGAAGGGAGTCTGAACACAGAAGAGGCAATGGATTGGATTAGATCCTTAGACCAGTACTTTGACTATGAAGAGGTTGATGACAAGAAGATGGTGAAGTTTGTGGTTACCAGATTTAGGGTTCATGCAACTATCTGGTTGGACGAGGTACAGAAATCCAGAATGAGGAAAGGGAAATCCAAGATCAAGCAATGTGACAAAATGGTAAATAAAATGAAAGCCATTTTTTTTCCTAAAGATTATCAGTTAGATATTTTTGAACAATTACAAAATTTAAGGTAAAAAGGAATGTCTGTTAAAGAATATACAGAATAATTTTATAGATTGAGTATTAGAGCAGGACATGTAGAAGATGACATGGAGAAGGTAGCTAGATATATCAATGGCTTAACGTATGACATCCAGGATGAGATTAGCTTGTTGACTCTAAAGGCTATTAAGGATGCCTATCAAGCAAGTTTGAAGGCAGAAGAAAAGATCTTGAGGAAACAGTGTCAAAGGAATAGAGGAAAAAGCTCAGTAAGAAGTAGAGGAACTACCTGACCAAGGGGACAACAACATAAACATTAAGGAAGAAGCTCAAGTAGCAGACCACCAAAAATGGGAGAAGTTAAAAAAGCAAGATTTGTGCCCAGAGGAGGAGGGCAAGGAAGAGATGTTCAATGTTATAGATGTGGAGAATGGGGATATATTTCATGGGACTGACCTCATAATAAACCAGCAAGTTAGAGGAATGTGAATGTGGCTGAGGCAAAGCAAAAACCACCTCGACTTGTGGAAAAGGAAGAACCCTGTGAAGTAGGTGAATCTCTGTTATTGAGAAGGACTTTGCTTAGTGCAAAGCTGGAGATTGGAGAACCAACAGGGAGGAAGAATTTTTTTAGAACTACTTGTAAATCTAAAGGTAAGTGTTGTAAAGTAATAATTAATAGTGGAAGCATTGACAATCTTGTTTCTACGAATATGGTGGACAAGCTCCGACTAGTAAAGGCCATGCACCCTACTCCTCACAAGGTATCAGGGTTACAGAAGGGACATTAGATTATTGTGACTAAACAATGGAAGGTGAAGATACAAATTGGTATGTATAAAGATGTAATATTGTGTGATGTAATGCCCATGGATGTATGCCATGTATTAATGGGAAGACCATGGAAATTTGATCAAAAATCTATTCATGATGGAAGGAGAAACACTTATACTATAGAGAAGGATGGAACTAAACATACATTGCTGCCATTGAAGGAAAATGTTGATAAAGGAACACCTGGAAGTAGTATTATGTTGATAAGTGGAAAGGGGTTATTGCAGGAAGTAGTGAAGAACGAGGAGCTACATCTTTCTATTATGGGAAGACCAAGGGTAATTTTGACTTCCACAAACTTGGATGATTTTCTTGAAGAAGTTAAAATGTTGTTAGATGATTTTGCTGATATTATTGTGGATGAGTTGCCAAATGCATTGCCATCGATCATGAGTATTAGTCATCATATTGACCTAATACCAGGAGCAAGCTTTTCAAATAAAGCAGCATATAGATTAACTCCTCAAGAGAATGCAGAAATTGGAAGAAAAGTGCAGGAGTTGATGCATAAGGGGCTAATCAAAGAAAGTCTTAGTCCATGTGTTGTACCAATAGTACTCAGTCCAAAGAAAGGAGAAGAACGGCACATGTGCACAGATTTTAGAGCCATCAACAAGATCACTATTAGGTACTGATTTCCTTTGACATACATGGATGATTTAATGGACTATTTGAGTGGATCAAAATACTTTACTAAAATAGATTTTGAAGAGTGGATATCATCAAAGAAGAATTTGAGAAGGCGATTTGTGGAAGACTGCATTTAAAACAAACAGTGGGTTGTATGAGTGGTTAGTGATGCCTTGTGGACTCACTAATGCACCTAGCACGTTCATGAGATTAATGAATGAAGTCTTGGAGGAGTATGCAGGCAAGTTTGTTATTGTCTATCTTGATGATATTCTAGTTTTTAGTAAAATTAAAGAAGAAAATCTAGAGCATCTTAAGTTGGCTCTAAGAACTTTGTAGAAAGAGAAACTACTGATAAATCTGAAGATATGTAGTTTCATGAAGGAAGAGCTAGTTTACTTGGGATTTGTAGCTTCTAAAGAAGGCTTCAAGAAGGATCAAGAGAATGTCCAAGAAATATGGAACATGCCTGCTCCTTGAAATAGATTTGAGGTAAGAAGATTCCATGGTCTTGCAAGTTTATACAAAATTTTTATCAAAAGCTTTAGTAAGATTTGTGCACCCATTCTTGAAATAATCGAGGAGATCAATCATCCATTCAAGTGGACAGAAGCAGTAGATATAAATTGTAATTTGCTGAAGAAGAAAATCACAGAGGAACTAATTTTATCTTTGCCTAATTTTGAAAAATTCTTTCAAGTAGAAAGAGATGCTAGTGGAGTCGTAGTTCGAGCAGTTCTGAGTTAGGAGCAAAGATCGATAGCATACTTAAGTGAGAAATTGAATGATGCAAAGAAGAAATATTCTTCTTATGATAAAGAGTTTTATGCTATTGTGCAGGCCTTGAAAAAATGGAGAAATTATTTGCTGCCAAAAGAATTCATATTGTATTCAGAAAATCATGCCTTACAGTTCACCAATAACCAGTTGAAGTTGAATCAGAGACATGCCAAGTGGGTAGAATTTCTGCAAATCTTTACTTTTGTAATAAATCAAAAGAAAGTAAATAAAATAAAGTAGCATATGCATTGAGCAGGGTAAGTTTTATTGTGCAAAAATTCAAAGTGGGTGTTGTAGGATTTGACGAAATGATTGAAATGTACAAGGATGATGTAGATTTCAAAGATATCTATACAACAATTCAGAATCCAATGAGTCATAGCAGAAGCCAGTGGTTGGACTATCTCATTCAAGGAGGCTTATTATTTAAAAGCAACAACTTGTGTATTCCCAAATGTTCCATGAGGGAAAACGTAATAAATGAGAAACATAGTGGAGGATTATCTGGTCATTTTGGACAAGATAAAACCTTTGCTCAAGTGAATGCTTTTTATTTTTGGTAGAAAATGTAGACTAATGTTAAGAAATTTGTTGAGAATTGTAGGATATGTCAACATGCAAAAGGAAGGAGTCAGAATGCAGGATTGTATTAGCCATTGCCAATAACAAACCGACCATGGGCTGCTGTTAGCATGGATTTTGTTCTAGGATTACCAAAAACCCAGAGAGGGAATGATTCCACTTATGTTGTAGTAGATAGATTTTGTAAGATGGAACATTTCATTGCTTGTAAGAAGACTAGTGATGCAACAGATATAGCTAATCTATTCTTTTTAGAAATTGTAAGATTAAATGTATTGCGTGTAAGTATTGTGTCTGATAGAGATACAAAGTTTTTAGGGCATTTCTGGAGAACACTTTGGAAGAAATTGCGAGCTAACATCAATTTTATTTTAGCATACCATACTCAAACATATGGAAAGACCGAAGTAGTAAACAGGAGCTTGGGGAATATATTGAGAAGTTTAGTGTATCAAAATCCGAAGCAGTGGGATTTAGCACTAGCTGAAGCTGAGTTTTCTTATAATGATACTCCCAACCAAAGTACTGGAATGAGTCCATTTCAGATTGTTTTTGGAATGAATCTAAGAGGTGTGTATGAGCTCAAGGATTTGGGTAAATAGGAGACCAGAAGTGCAAAAGTTGAAGAGTTTTCTGAACAGATGCAGAGTCTACAGCAATAAGTCAAAGGCAAATTGCAGGAAAGTAGCAGTAAATATAAACAGAGGGTAGACCTGAAAAGAAGAGAGAAATAATTCCAAGTGGGATATTTACTGATGGTGTATTTAAGAAAATAAATATTTCCTATTAAAACTTACAATAAACTAAAAATGAAAAAGATAGGACCATGTAAAATTGTAAGGAAGTTTTTAGCTAATGCATATGAAATTGAGTTGCTAGAAGGGATTGGAGTATCACCCATTTTCAATGTTGCAGATTTGTATCCATACAAAGAGGCAAAGATAGAGACAAAAGAGGAAACTACAAGAGATGAAGTTGAAACTGTGAATTGAGAAGAACAAATGCCAAAGACAACTAAGAAAGAAGTGGAAGCTGTTTTGGAGAAAAGAGTATCCAAAAGAACCAGAGGATAGACTTATTTCCAATATTTAGTCAAATGGAAGGGATAGCCAGTGGAAGATGCGAGCTGGTTGACAACATCAGAATTGTAGAAGTATGGAGTAAGTGCTGAAAGTTTGAAGGATGATTCTTTTCTTCCCTAGGAGTCTAATGTAGGAGCATCTGGACTTAGCTAATGATGTGAAAGTTTGCTCACATGTTCTGGCTAAACAAGTTGGATTTCATTGACCTGATTGGTCAAAAGGAAGTTTTTATAAGAGGGTTTGATCTCTCAAGAAATGAGTTGTATTTCGCCGTTGTAATAAGTTAGAAATTGTCTTATTTTAGGCTCAAAGATGAATTGTTAGCATAGGTGTGAGATAGAGCTAGGAATTAGAAGATCTGTTGTTAGATTTATTAAAAATAGGGGTTGATTTTTTAGACACAGTTAGAGTGATATCTGATTTATAAAAGGGAAGAAAAATGTAATGAAAACGAAGAGGATTGAGGAGTGGATTTAGTGGAGCGAGAGAAAAATAGTGTGTGGAGTGTAATTTGAGATAGAGGTCTTTATTTGTGTAATCAGGCCCCAGGTCGAGACTCTGTAACTCTTTTATTATGAATACATTGTTGTTGTGTGCATGATTATATATATAACCCGTGGAGATTGTCGTGTTTTTTTTTGCTTTGTATTCAGATCAAATTAATGCTTTCTCTATTTTCACACTTTACAAGAGATAACACTGAGTGAAAATAATAATTGATGAGTTTATTATATCGTTTTGGTACCGCAAGCGGAAAACCCAAATTACACTAAGAATCGTCACAAAACACATTCAGATTTGGAATCTGGACTTCAAAATTATGGATGGAGGTTTTCAATGTTATTGGGTCCATGGACCCCAAATCGCATCGCTTTAGTGGAGAGGAACTAGTTTGTTTAAATGTTGAATTCCAACAATACGATATAACTAGATCCGAAATTTTATAAAGAAGGGATGATAGTTTATCGGGTCCACAAAACGTTATCACATCGCCGCATTGAAGCTAAGGATTCTAGCCAAGAGGACATTGTGATTGCAATCATACGATTCAATCGCAGCCGTTGGATTGTGATCAACCACGACTGTTGGATAGTTAAGTGGTCTCACCGTAGTGGACGGTATTTCGGGTGCGTTAAAGGTTGTAATTTGTTTTGAAGGGTCGGAACCTGATCCCATTCACCTTAGGAACATAACAAAGGAGGTGGGGAAGAAAACTGCTTTATCAGGTGATTAACTCCTGGTCTATTGTTCCACCTGAAATCTCCGACGACTGTCAAATCTCACAGATCCAAATCAATAGCCACTGAGGGTCGATGCATTGACTTCTAGTGTACGATAAGTGCACCAATATCAAAAGGTAAAATTTGATTGTTTCAGCTTGTTTTTAGTGTATTTCAATTAAAAATGAAAACAACTAGGTTATAGTTCAAATGGGATCTGTGGTGTGATTTGGGGTTTTCTTGAATCTGCTTCCACTTTGCGTCACACTTGATATGTGGCTTAACACCCGATTGTTCCATGATCTCTATTTAAAAAGCATTTAGGTTCATTTGTAGGGTAACTGGTCATGAGATAAGCTTATGTAAATTTTCATTCTTTTATTAATAAATTGCCTAAAGTGGCCGTGTTGGCTTAGGTCGTGGACTGTTTCCCTCATTGAGGGTTTTAACCACGTCAAGAATACTGGTGTATTGATCTGTGATATATTTTTGAGTGGTGTCCTTTGGTGTTCTATCTGAGGAACTTACCCTGTAAATTCCTACATGGTATCAGAGCTATTTGAGGGCCGCATTCATTGGTGATCCAAATCTGAAGCCGGTGGAACTGCAACTGACTTTCGTTTCCTAGATCTACTATTTCTGACTGCTTTCGGGCCAAGGGGACTACTCTATTGTATTAGGAGCATCTGTTCCAGTGAGGAACCCCTTTCATTTGACACGAAATGGTTTCTAGTAGCCCTAGCTATGTCATTTTTAAGATCTAGAGGTATACAATGTTTATTTGCAGTTTTTAGTTATTTTATCTCTATTTATTTTGGTTTATTTAACTCTCTATTTTTTATTACCATATTTCTACCTTTCATTTCTATGTATGCCCTTTACCCCGCAACTCTATGTGATATGGGCAAATAAAAAACAAATAGGAAGGATTTTTCTCATGTGTATGCTCTTTTCCGCTGCACCTTAGTGTGATCTCAGAAAATCAGAAACATTGAGGAAAATATTTAGTCTCCGGCTAAAGCTAACTTCAAGCCGTAAGGTTTGTTTTTTTTGTATGTCCTTGTTGGGTTTTGTGTTTTTTGTTTTGTAGGCAAAAATGAGCTTTCTCAAGTAAGCAAGCAACCCAAAGTTTCATTGACAAAAAAAAAACAAAAACAAAAAACCCCACCTTCCTCTCTTCCAAAAATTAGTAACCTTTTAAATTAGATCACTTGGTCCAAAATTACTTTATCATAATAGAGGTCTTGGGTTGAAGACTTTCTTTCTATTGAGTTACTTTTTCAAAAAACACATATAGTTTATGTTTTAAAGTTACTTCATGTAAACGTGTTCTCACCCATTATAAATAGTGAGTCACTTATAATTCTAAAGTCTCTTAATCTTTTATTTAAGTTACAATTTAGTGGGTAGCTCATAAAGTACCATTGTAAAAGTGAGTTTCACTTATTTATAAAAGTGAGTCATGTAATGTTTTTTAAAAGAAGTGAGCTAATTAGATTTATGTTTCGAGGGGGGAGATTTTTTTTAAATATAACATTATCATTCATTTCTGCACATTCACGCACTTTGTCAAGATCTTCAACAACTTTTCTTCAAAAAGCCATAACTTCTTCATTTAGAAGTCATTTTCAGAGCCCCTTTTTTTAATCAGCCTAATATTTTGAGATATTTCCATTGGAACTCTTAGTTTCAACATCTATAGCTTTAGTTTCTATTAAAATGGAATGTCAATACGAAGTTATTCTTGACAGCACCAATTACTTCCAATGGTGGTCCCACATTGTGGATCTGCTTAGAAGTAAATGCTTTTTCAAAATAGCCTCAAACCAAGAAACCAATCCTCTACATGAAGATAAGGCAACCAAATGGGAAAATAGGCAAGATCAAGCACATGGGTTGATAGGGATGTCTATTGCTCCAGACCATAAAATCCATATCACAGAACATGATACTCCTAATGAAGCAATGAAATAACTCACTAAAGTTTTTGGAATTAAAAATGAAATTAGAGCCCATCAACTCGAAAATGAGTTGCTTACATTGGACCCCAATAATTTTTCTTCCATTGAAGATTTTTTTGTCCAAGTTCAAGACCCTTAGACTTCTCTAGGAAGGTGTTAAGGTTAATAAAGAAGATGGTAGCCTTATATAATACATTCTTACTAAGTTGGGACCAACCTACTCTGTGTTTGTTTCTACCTTCCATTCTATAAGAGAAGCCTTCATTTCTTAAGGACAAGATGAAAAGTCCCCTTACATTGATGCCTTTTATGATTATTTAATAAGAGAACAAGAAAAACTCTTACATCCTGGTCTTCTTAATCTTGAAAA
The DNA here is from genome assembly GCA_000404065.3 of Pinus taeda. NCBI lineage: Eukaryota > Viridiplantae > Streptophyta > Pinopsida > Pinales > Pinaceae > Pinus > Pinus taeda. Next base: position 62,818 of record APFE031593716.1, read on the forward strand.
CTCTTCTAAGAAAGCCTTATCTAGCTAGTAGCAACCAAATTCAAAGAATGCTAAGAAGCAGTATCCTAAAAAGAATGGTCCTAAACCAAACAAGGGTCCTAAGAAATTTCACCCTCAAAAATGAAAAATTATTTCAACAAAGTGATAAGGCAAATAAAAACAAATTGAAGAGTATTTATAGACATTTCCACTTTTGTAATCGAGATGGCCACTTAGAATCTGAATGCTTTAAAAATATGGAAGCCTTGGAAACAACAATGAAGAAGCATAACATCCATTTGGAGCACTCTTCTACTTCAACTTCATCTTCAAGAATAACACTTTCTGCATGTGATTGTCAAGCATCTTAGTCTGATTATGTACTAAATGCATCTTCTTCTTCTTATTCTTATGAGTGGCTCATTGATTCTAGAGCTTCTTATCACATGGCGAAAAACAAAGCCATGTTTTCTTCTTTAAATGATTGTAACACCAAACATATATATGTTGGTGATGATAGATCTCTTAGTGTTGTAGGGACTAGAACTATTCATCTAGAAAATGGTCAATTTAATGATGTATTATGTGTTCCAAGCTTATCCTGCAACATTCTATCTATATATCAGATAACTCATTCAGGTGAAGGTAAAATCGTTGAATTTTCACCTCACGATGTTGTAATTAAGGACCTAAGAGATCCTAGACAGATTTTAGCTACTGGCATTGATGATGATTCTGCAAGGTTGTATATGTTTAACAACTTTGGGTCATCAAATATTCCCTCAATATTTGTTTCTCATAATGATGAAGTGAGCAAACTCTGGCATGAGCGATTTGGTCACTTAAACTATTGCTCCCTTCAGAATATATGTAAAGAAAATATGGTGACAGGTCTTCCAATGGTATCTTGCAGAGATGGTGTTTGTTCTGGATGTGTACTCAGAAAACATCATCAAGATAGTTTTGAAAAACGTGCCTCTTAGCATGCCTCAGCCCCTTTAGAACTTGTGCATAGTGATTTATGTGGTTCACTTCCAGTTGTTTCATTCTCTGTCTACAAGTATTTCATTACTTTCATTGACGATTTATGCAGACGCATTTGGGTATACTTCTTAAAATTCAAGAGTGAAGTATTTAACATGTTCTTGGCCATTAAGGCCTTTGTGGAAAAACAATCTGGACATCAAATTCTTAAGCTAAGATCTGATAATGGGGTAGAATATATTAACAACAAATTCATCAACTTTTTCACTGAGAATGGAATTCAAATGCAGCATACTATTCCATATACTCTGCAACAAAATGGTGTAGCTAAAAGGAAGAATCACACCTTAAAGGAAATGGCTAATTGTATGCTTCAATCTAAAGGACTTAGTCTTAATTTTTGGGCAGAAGCAATTAACTGTGCAAATTACATAGTAAATCGCACTCCTACTAAGGTTTTAGAGAATATCACTCTAGAAGAATCATGGAGCTCAATTAAACTAGATGTAAGTCACTTTCATGTTTTTTGAAGTGAAACATGGACCCATATTCCTGATGAGAAACATAAAGCTTTAGAACCTAAGAGTGAAAAATTTATTTTTGTTGGATATTCTGAAGATGTCAAAGAATATGTTAGAAAATTATATATTAAAGAGCAATGGAACACATAAAATATTGTAGAAATATAAACACATAAAACCAGAGAGACACAGATATACGTGGTTCACCCAGTTTGGGCTACATCCACAGAGAAATAGCCAGTCCTTCTTTTATTATATTATCTAGCAAACTGAAGAGATATAACCTATAGCAAATCCACATTAACACCCTCTTCGCTCTCAATCTCCTCTCTCTTCCTCACTCAGAATACAGATATACATAGACGCACTACAATTCCATCACATATAATGAGGGGTTTCCTTCTAGGGTAAAAAACCCTAAATTAAACATAACTTCTATCGTCAGGTCTCCGCCTAGTAAACAGACTAGATTGACTAGAATTACTATACTTTTACAAGGGAATTTTATATTTATTTTTAGCTTCAGGGGTGTTTCCCCCCAACACCCCCACGTGGACGGGTGTACAGGTCCTCCCCACACCCCCCCATGTGGAGGGGTGTACAGCCTTCTTGGGGTATACATCCAGCTAAAACCTTTGAATACAAAAGACAATCATGCTCCACACCCAATAATCCCCAACTTAGAGACTGATTATAGCAACTCCATTGCTGCTTCATTTGCTGGACAATGACTCCACTTTGGACTGGTTGTTTCTCATCTTCTTCATCATACTTGAAGACCAATTGAAATTGAGTAGATTCTCAATTTCTCCTTGGTTACAACTTTTGTTAACATATCTGCAAGATTCTGACTAGTGTGTATCATTTCCAGCTTCAATTATCCATCCTCTAATGCTGATCGTATGAAATGGTACTTGAGTTGTATATGTTTAGGTTTGGAATGGAATGCAGAGTTCTTTGCAAGATGTATCGAACGCTGGTTGTCATTGTATAACCTGTCCAACTCCTACTTTTTACCCAATTCATCCAGAAACCTTTGTAACCAAATCATTTCTTTACTAGCCTGTGTAGTAGCAACATGCTCTACTTCTGTTGTTGAAAGTGCAACAACACTCTGGATTTTTGAAACTCAATTGACAGTTATTCCACCTATAGTAAACACATACCCTATTGTGTTTCTCGTGTTATCTCTATCACCTACCATATCTGCATCAACATATCCCTATAGAGTAATATTTGAACCACCAAAGTATAATGCTTGATTTGTGGTACCTCTCAAATACCTGAAAATCCACTTCACCACCATCCAATGTTCTTTTCCTGGATTGTTCATGTACCTGCTTACAAGTCCCACTGCATGTGCAATATCATGCCTTGTGCATACCATTGCATACATTAAGCTTCCAACTGTTGATGCATATGGAACTTTAGACATATGATCCATTTCTTCCTAAGTCTTGGGACATGCCTCCTTACATAATTTGAAATGGCTGACCAAAGGTATACTAACTGGTTTTGCATTCTGCATATTAAACCTTTTCAACACCTTTTCTATGTACTCACTTTGAGACAATGTTAATTTGTGATTCTTATTGTCTCTAGTTATTCTCATACCAAGGATTTTCTTTGCAGCACCCAAATCCTTCATTGCAAATGAGTTTGCCAATTTTCTTGTGAGCATACTTATCTCCTGCATGTTAGAACATGCAACAAGCATGTCATCTACATACAATAACAATATAATATAGCTTCCATCATTTTGCCTTTTGATATAGACACAATGATCAGAGTGACATCTAGTATAACCTTGTTCAGACCTAAACCTATCAACTTTTAGATACCATTGCCTTGGAGCTTGTTTTAAGCCATGCAAGCTCTTCTTCAACCTGCACACTAGTTTCTCCTTCCCTTTTACCTCATATCCTTATGGCTGCTACATATATATCTCTTCCTCAAAATCCCCAATGAGAAAGGTTTTCTTTACATCTAACTGCTCAAGATGCAAATCTTCAGCTGCTACTAGACTTAGAATAGTTTTGATTGAAGTCATTTTTACAACAAGAGAAAATATCTCATCAAAGTCTATACCCTTTTTTTGTGCAAACACCTTCACCACAATTATAGCTTTATGCCTTTTTCTACCTCCATCTTTTTCCTTCAAATTGTAAGCCCATTTAATCTACAATGTTCTTTTACCTGCAGTCAACCTGAATAAGTCCCAAGTCTAGTTATGTGCTAAAGGGTCCATCTCTTCTTTCATGGCTTGCTCCAACTTCTTCCTAGTTTCTACCTAAACTGCTTCTTCATAACATTCTGGTTCACCAGAATCAGTCAACAATACATAATATAGTGAAGGAGAGTATCGATCAAGGGATCTACTTATCCTACTAGATCTTCTAACACCACTTTTAGGTGTTTGAGGTGCTTGTCATTGTTGTGGTTGTTGTTCTAGCTATCAAGCATTGTGTATTCTCGGTTTTCTTTTTCCTGTTTATTTTCCTGCAACTAATTCTTACACAAGACATTTTCATTGAATATTACATCTCTTCTCCTAATGATTTTGTGATTTTCATAGCCATATAAGCGATAACCAAAATCATTAACATCATATCCAATAAAGGTACATTTATTTGATTTTGCCTCAAGCTTTGTTCTATTTTCTTTATTAATGTGGACGAAGGCTTCACAACCATAAGTCTTTAAAAATGAGTAATTTACCTTTTTACCTCTCCATACCTCCTCTGGAATACCACCATCCAAGGAACCTGAAGGCCGTATGTTTATTAGATAAACAATAGTATCTACAACATCTGCCTAAAATTGTAAAGGCAATCCTGCATGCAATCTCATGCACCTTGCATGCTCCATGATTCTCTGGTTCATCCTTTCTAACACACCATTTTCTTGTGGTATTCTTGAAATAGTATTCTCTCTATGAATTCCATTCTCTGAACAGTACCTATCAAACTCTTTGCTGCAATATTCACCTCCATTATCCAATCTGAGACACTTCAACCTTTTTCCTGTCTCATTTTGAACCAAAGCTTTCCATTTCTTGGAAGTATAAAATACATCAAATTTATTTCGAATACAATAAATCCAGGTTTTTCTAGTTGCATCTTCAATAAAAGTAACATAATAAT
>APFE031593718.1:1841-60245 GCA_000404065.3 Pinus taeda
TCAGGCGAACCTACCTATGGTTTTCGGTCCATGGTTTTGGACACAATAGTTTTTGGTCCATGGTATTGGATGCTTCGGCATGTATAAATATGTATTATAACATTGAAAGGAACATAATGAAAAATCAAGCTGGTAGTCCCGGTTTTGGGATCCAGTGGGAAATCTTTGTGTATATGTGTTTTATGTGTTATGCTCTCACATTTTTATTTTTCCTGTGATATAGAATTTGTATGCAGGTAATTTCTATACGCAGTTAAAACCTACATCCTTTAATGTCGTGAAGCATATTGTTCAACCTTACCTTGACGATTTACCTACTCATTCACGAAAGTGAACTAATCACTCACAACATTTGAGAGGAATAATTTCACCATGCTGACACTACAAGGTATGAGTCAATCCACACAAATGTATGTTTTTTGTTGGTTCTGGTCGATTGCTTGGATTTGTAGTGTCTGGAGAGGGTATTCGACTCAATCCATTAAAGGTTCAGGCAATTCTTGATTTGCCTCCACCTTGAAATCTGTTACAGTTATAGAGAAGGCAAAATTTCTGAGGAGGTTCATTCCTAATTATGCTAAGGTGGCTAAAGGTTTTACGTGTCTTTTGAAAAAGGAGATACCCTTCCATTGGGATCAAGTTGCAAAAGATTCCTTTGATGCTCTTAAAGATACCTTGATTAGAGCTTCATCGATGTACTCTCTGAATTATCAAAATGACTATTACCTGTATCTCGCCACTACAAATACAGCCATTGGCATGGTTTTAGTCCAAGAGGAAAACAATATTGAGCATCTGATTTATTATTTGACCCAAAATCTCAATGATATAGAAGGTAAGTACTCGTATGTCGAGAAATTAGCTTTGGTAGTTGTGCAAGTTGTTCAAAATTTTTTCCATTATATCTTTCTCTACAAAACTACTGTCATTTTAGATTGCAACCCTATGACATACATTTTGTCATGTCAATTGCCGGGTGGAAATACTCAAAATGGATAGTCATTTTGTAGGAGTTTGATCCAGAATTCATCAAGTGCAAATCAAAGAAATATCTAGTTTTTGTAGAGTTACTTTGCGACATTCCCTAGACCTTCATTGGTTCAACATATGAACTATTGATTTTGGATGAGTCTTAGTTTCTGATATCGTCATTTGACGCATGGTATGGGGATATACTGATCCATCTCCAAACCCAAACTTTCCAACCTAATACCTCTCGCTCGTAACAACGATGTATTCGATACCAAACCAAAGATTATCTGATCATTGGCGACACTCTTTACCATCATGGTGTCGATAAAATTTTATGGAGGTGCCTCACACATGAGGAAGCTGAGAAAGCATTGAATGATTTCCATTCAGGTGCATGTGGTGGACACTTATCTAGGTATGCAACCGCACAGATAATTCTTCATTCCGATTACTTTTGGCCAAATATATTCAAAGATTGCATTATTGTTGGTAGAAGCTATCATGCATGCTAGATATATGACCGAAAAACCAGATTACCACCTACACCATTTCATCCATTCATTTCTCTTGGACCATTCACCAAATGGGGCATTGACTTCATGACATGTAACCCCACCTCGGTCGAGGGCCATGGGTACTTTATAGTCGCCGTTGACTATTTTACAAAATGGGCCGAAGTGATGCCAACATTAAACAACAGTGGTAAAATGATCGCTCTTTCTTTTTTAACCATGTGGTTGTCCAGTTTTGTGTACCACAATCCATAGTTACAGATCATGGGTTGCATTTTCGTAATCACATGATGGCTGAGTTGACTGCTAAGTTAGGACTATCACATGATAGTTCTACCCCTTATTAGCTGCAAGTGAATGGACAAGTTGAGGCCATCAACGAAATCCTGAAGTGGGTGTTGCAAAGAATGATAGGGGTTCATAAGAGAAACTGGCACTTAATCCTATACTCTATCTTGTGGGCATATCGAACCTCGGCGAGGAATGCAATTGGATTCACACCCTTTCAGTTGGTTTATGGTTTAGGAGAAATCTTATCAATACAATGGGAAATTTCATCTCTCAAACTCGCAATTAACCTGTTACTCAACACATTTAAAGAAGAAGCATGTTTCTTGGAATTAATCCATCTGGTTGAAACTCATCGTGATACCGCATTGGATAAAAGATCTCATAAGAAATGAATTAAGGTGCAATATGATAGAAATGTTAAGCCTTGTATATTCTAAGAAGGAGACCTGGTCTTGCTTTATGATCAGGAAGCTGATAAACTTGGAGCAGGGAATTTCAAACCAATGTGGATGGGTCCTTATATTGTCAAGCATGTTCTAGAAAAAGGTGCATATGAGTTAGTAGATTATGATGGAATTCCATTTTCACACCCTTGAAATGGATTGTACCTTAAATGTTACTATGCTTGATTGGGTGTAGTAAAACTCACTGTATATGTGTGTGTGAGTCTGTCTTTTAGAGTTTTTATCTCATTAGTAATCCACTTTGCGTTTGCTGCAGATGTCAGAGTCTTTGAAACCTTTTTCTAGTTACACCGATGGTGCTAGTCATAGTACATAGAACTTGTCTTCTGGAGCATGGGACATTTTCCCTCCAAGTGCTGAGTTAGTGAGTTTTCAAGGGATTTGTATCGATTGATTGATGAAAAACATCGATCAGTGTAGTGCATTGATTAAACTTCTCTCGGATGCCATTTCACTCAGCATTTGTCGAGTCATCGTTAGGCTAGACTCACAACTCGTTGTACTACAACTAACAAACATTTATACTATCCAAAATTCAACAATTTTTTGTATGTTCCTTAGAGTTTGTATTTTGGAAAGGCATTTTCAACACATTCAATATCAACATATTTCCAGAAATCTTAACACATTAATTGATTCTCTAGCAAATTATGTGTTAAATAGACATTTGAGACACATGTAGAAGTAATATTTTTAATTCACATCATCAGTTGAATAGGATTGCATATAGCCATAGAAAACTTTGAAAGTAAAATAGGTAGGTCTTATAAAAGGTTTTACAAAATTTGTGTCCAAGACACGTTTGGTCATCTGATCCAAAAAACTCAAAATGCATGTAAAACACCCTAAGTAGATCTAGTGGTGCTCATGATAATAGGTCACAGCCTATGCTATCATGTGCAAAATCCTTACCCAAAGGCTAGGAAGACCAATATTGTGGCGTTGCAGCCTCACAGCTAACTCCTCAATCCAGAAATTTGGAATACCAAGGGTTAATCCCTCTATGTGATCGTGCAACTCTGCCAAGGTCTCTGCCAAATCCAAGTCCTAAAGAAATTCTCCCCCAATGTTTCTCCGTGCTAGCCCACCTACACCCTATTGGTGCCCCACAAGTCGAATAGTGCCCACATATGCATGCATAAGAATCATTTTAGTTTAGTCTTGGAAATATTAAAGACATAAAAAGCATGTAGAAATTTGAAATATCAAAAGACACTTTTGGTCAAACAATTTACCCATAGAACCCAATTGTGCTCCAACAATTTACCCATAGAACCCAATTGTGCTCCAACTGCTAGAATCAAATCTGGATCTCCACGGAAATCCATCCCTGAGTATGGATGCTCCTTGATGACAAGGTGTTATTAATCAAGCCAAATGAAGAATGCAGTGGAAAAAATTATTGTTGACTGACCCACATGTGAAGCCATCAATTTGACCAACCTCTGAATTCATGGATCTCGAGGACTAGCTACACCCAATGATGCATGTTGTGGTTGCATCAATGAGATTCTCTCTAAGGTAAAAGTGATTAAGATTGAACCATAGCAGAAATTTATCGTCTTACCACTTTTTACCTTGGCCAGTTGTTATTTCAGTGAAGAAAGCATAGACTCGCACCAGTTGAAAACTTTTGGCCCTAGGCACTCCAATGCATACTATATATATGATATGTTCGTCAGATGCAATGTCACACTACCAGCTGATTTTCCGATTATGAAGAGGATTGTTCTCAAAGGAAAATCACCTACATCACTGGTGTTTATTTTCCGATCCTTGGTAGGCTGTGTACCTAGCTGAAAAAACTATCTAATATAACATCTCACCTATTCACCTACAAAGGAAAATCCAGAAAGCTAGATTGGGCCACCTCACCTCTACAGTCTAGTAGGAAAGTAAATATCATCAATAGTAATAGGTACCATATTGTCCCTAATGTGAAACATCTGATTTGTCAAATCCCATGCATGAACAAGGAACTACAGTAGTTCTATTTTTTGCCTCATTCTGAACAACTTGAAGTATTTGAGTAACCCACAGTTTTTGAGGGCCTCAACTGTACCCGAATTGTTTAGGGAAACCATGTCTTGTTCTTTGTGCTCTCTTTCTCACAATGTAATCAACATTATGACTCGATGAAAGCCTGAAAAACAATCATAAGCTTAGTTAGGATCCTTTCCATGCAAAAAAAAGGACAAATTTTGGAGAAAGCAACGAAATCAAACTTGGGAAACTCGCCTAGCGCAGCCCAGGCATAGAGACAGCGCACTGCAAAGCATGAAACCTTCTATCTAGGTGCTCTTCGGAGCAATTTTTCATGTCAAAGCTTGCGCGGATCCCGGGGAAAAAAACTTAACCCCAGGGGCCCCAAAAAACCATAAAACTTGCATGAAATGACAAAATATTGTCCTCAAAAGAAAGAAGAGAGGTTAAGCTCCTACCTAGTTTGAACAGCTTGAGAAATTGTCCACAAAATCTCTTGCAATTAGCTAACGAAGTTTGAGGTAAAAACTAGCTCAGAGCACAAAACTGAATGGTAAGTTCCAAATGGTGAAAATGTCATGGTAAAAACTTGTTTTAGGTTTATTTCATGATCATTAGTCGAGTAGACATTAGTATTTTCCTATTTTTTCGTGTGAAACCCACATTTTTAATCCATTTGGTGGTGTTTTTAGGAGGTTTTGCAACTAACTTATAGAATTCAATGTGCTCCATTGTAAATTGTACCTTTGATCAAAGAGAATGCTTTTATCTCTTTTTCAAGCTCTGTTAAAAGTGAAAAAGAAACCCCCTCGGAGTCCTCTTTAAGCTCTTTTTCAAACTCTCTAAACATGAAAATATTGCTGAGTGCTTGTCCTTTCAAGCTCGTTAATAGATTGGAAATGATATCTTTCTTGTATTATTTTACGCTTTTTTAGACTTGAGAGATTAATATACAAAAAAAACTTGTGGAGTTTTACTTTTTTCCCTCTTAAAACTCCCTAAACATGAAAAGCATTGAGTTATCTTTGTCATTAAACTCATTAAAAACATCATATAGTAACAAACTTGCCCATTTAGACAAGACTGAGTTTTAACTTCACTAGACTCGTTAAAACATAAAATAGCAATGGTTTCACCCGAAGGGTGCAATTATACAACAATCATATGTTATCCTCCTCAAGCTTGATAAAAACAAAGAGGTACTCATCAGCAATGACTAGGGAAAATGGGAAAAAGAGGAAACCCACTTTATGGTAGCAGGTCACTCTTGAACATGACACTTTCACTCCATCTGCATGATTATTTGGGTTGGGTTATTAGCTTGATGGTTATCATACCATTGGTTTATCATACCATCCATCACTTTGTTTTGGGTGAATGCTACCAATTCATTTCTGTGTCATTGACATGTTCAAGAGAAGTCATGCAGTCAAAATTCATCCTTTCCAATACTATAAATGTTCATTTTCGCGACCGCCATTCCTAAACCTTGTGTCGTCAGCCAAATTCCATCTCTAAAATCACTACACTTGTTTTGTGTCATTGATGTGGGATACATTAGAGCCCTCCTACAATGAGTCGCTTCTTGTTGACATCAGCACATTATCCAAGAAGTTGACTTAGAAACACCATTCCAGTACCGTGAGCCTTGCATGCATCAATGGTAGGTTTCTCGCTTCCGACAATAGTTTGACATCAATGGCCTTCAACTGAAAGACTTTGTATGGCATTTGACATCAAATCATCCATTCATGCCATGCAAAAGGTACTGCAGTACCTTGAGGATCATTATCATTATCGATGATTTCTCTCCCATCTATTAACAACTCACATCATTGGCGGGTAATTAGATGGTGTCTTCCCATGCTCAACTTCAGATCACATGTTCAGATGGTTAGACTCATACATGAGCGAACGATTGAATGATATAAAAGACCCCGGATCTAGTTTCATCCATCCAGGCTGCGATTTCAGGAGTACTAGATCATATCTATAATGGCTTTACATTGATGGTCATTGTTATCATGGGTCTATATATGTAGATGACTGTTTATGTACATATGATGAAAGTTTATAAGCTAAGCATGGGTATGCCTTCCCTCAGTGATTCATGTAAAAATCAAATATCATGATATATGTATTGTAATTGATGTAGGTCACGTTCCACTTTGATACCTCCTCATCACACCGCGAAGCATTTCGTTCGACATTGGCATTTTTTTGACTTCATGCTTTATAGGGTAGTTGTTACAGATCCCATTTGGGCACATCAATCCCATCATCCATATCAGTGTTTTAGGGCTCATCAAACCCTAATTTCTGTTGTTACATGCCCTAAACAATTCACCCCTTTGAATTCCTCCTTCCCAGACAATTTCATAACATGAAGACATCCTAAAATGACCTCTAGACAAACCAGCGTAGGTAGGCCCATGTAAGGGTTTGTTGTAGAGTAGTTAAGTCCATGCTAGGGTGGTCTGTAGAGGACTTAGGCTTCCTTCTACCTGCGCTGTGTGAGTTTGAGAAAAATTCACATAGGGTTTGGGGAATATTCTTAACTTTGTGGGTCATCTAGAAGGTTACCTCACTTATTGACTCCTATGAGCTCGAAAATGCATGAAGAATGTGTTAATATGCATCCTATCCTCTCATCCATTCCTCCATGGAACTAATTCTAAGTATGTAAGGCCATTCAATGCCACCACTTATGATGAAACCTCCTTCATCTCCTTATAAATTGACCACTCATCTAAGTGATTCGACACTGGATTATGTTGAATTGTAAGGAGATAATGCTGTTGTGCGACTTGGCTTTGAAGCAAGTATTGTAATGCTTTTGGTGTGATGTGGATAGGATCCAAGTTTGAGGAATGACTTTGAATCAAACACAAATGGTTGTAGTTCCTTCTTCTATTAAATAGAGTGTTTGAACCTTTCTCCCATATGTTTGTATTGTTTTATAATAATTCTTATATGTGTGAAATGTATATGATTCCATTCACTTATACTAAAGGGATATTTTGCTTTGATCGATTCTGTTTTATGTTCTATTTATGGGTACTTCTCAAGCATAATAAGTATGGGAAGGAGCGATGGAATGGATACAAAGGAGACGAGAGGAAAGAGTAACTACAAGTAGGTCCTCTCATCTTATCTATTGCTTATAGGGAAAGACTAAAATACTTTAAATTGTTGTTCTATATATGGCTACTTATCTAGGGAATTATCATTTATCCGTAGATACCAAATTAAGTAAAACAGAGGGGGATTTATACTTTCATGAGGAACCTAGCCCAATAATATAGTGGTAGGAGTGGGTAGACTGAACATAGGGTATGTTAGGGCCTTGGGAACAAATCCTTAGTGAATAATAGCGAGATGAGAGCTAGATGAGGAAGCTTCAAAGGCTAGTGATATGGTAGCATAGACAGGGGGAGTTTTCTCTTTCGAGACTTTTCTAAAAATTAATCTTTATGGGTCATATACGAATGGGGCTTTCTACGAACATGTATGTAAGCGAGTGTGAGGTGTTTCAAAAGGCAGGATGATGGATGATAAGGGGGGTTTGTGGAGTCACCTTGGTGATGATGGATGAAATCAGAACCTCTTTGTTCACGTATGAAAATGAAATTCAACTTATCATATCCAAGGGGAAAAATCATTCAATACGTTCCCCGCCAACAACACCAAAAGATTTTGTAGCTCCCAAAGATAACCTCATATTGCTTACGAGGACAGTGCCTTAGCACTTCTAAATTTGGAGTGTCTCAAATGATCCATCGTAAAGGGAGACCTCACTTATATTCTATATGTATATATAATGGCTTGGTTCATTCACCTAAAGGAGTAAAACATGAATTTCTGGTACTTATTCACATAAACAAATCTCAAAAATATGCATAAAAGAGTCGAGGCTAAGTAGTTCAAGGACTTACATTTTAATAAGTTTTTATAGAGCAATGACAAAGGATAAGGAGAAGGATAATCTCACCATATGGAGCTTACAACATCAAGAATTCTATGTTTAACACATAGATCTTGCAGGTTTAAGAACTCCTACACTTGTTCAAGTTACATGTAGATATAATGGACAACAGAGAGATAAGCTGTTATGATTCATGGAGTGCTACTATTAAAGATATAATTTCAATGACCCATTAGGCACATGCATTAACAATGTCAATCCAAATGAATCTGTGATATAGTTATAGGCACTTGCATCAACATATCGATACAAATGAATGTGTGAGGAAATTTGAAATATTACTAGCAGCTATGACTGCATGAATTTAGATAAGAAACATGAACATAAAATGGGTTTTAACAGGGGGATAACATACTGTACTACTTGAAGGCAGAATCACCACCATTTCCTTGATATTTTGAAAAATATGTACTTCAAATCCATACAGTATGAAAATAACATTTAGTATTTTATTTAGAATTTTTTCACCCTTGTTAAGTGTTGCTTCCTTCTATTTATCTAGAGAGGGAGCATGTACATTCATTACAACAAAAATATCTTTGGCTGAGTCTCAGTTGTCAAGTTGACTAGCTGTCTCGGCCATGAATGGCTTTATGGCCCAAAAACATTACAGAATTAATTTCCTCATTGAAAGGAGACACCTTATAGGAAAACAAATCAGTTGATCACATAAGAATGTCAGCAACATATCTCTGTGCCCATCATGTGCTCACTCCTTCTTTAGGTTGTAATTGTCTCACGATATGGCTTCTTGTGCTACTTAGCTGACTCTTGTCACTCATGCCTTTACTTCTTGAACCATTCATTATTTAAAGCTAGGAGTGTGAACCATCAGCTCCATGCTGCAGTATGAGATAGAGGACCCCTCAACAATACTTTGTCTCTCTTTTTTATGGAACACCATGCTTGATAATTTAATCCTCTTGAGCTACCAAGCCTCTTTCCACTCCTGTTAGCATTGACACTAATTTTGTGTCGCAACAGGCCTTTCTGAATCATCCCATTTTGTTTTTGAATGCTCCATCCTTTCCTCTGAAAGCCATAGATTCCAACCCATCACGTCTTTAAAGCCCTTATATACTTGGTGATGCTCTCTTGGTGGAAATATTGAGGAATCTCTCATGCTTCCCTTTCTGTTGTAAAAAACTACGAAACAGACGAATACCAATCCCCCTTAGCCCCTTTCACTTTGGCTCCCTTTTGTAGATTTCTTCATATCACTAGGGGATGTAACCAGGGTCATAGCGCGAGGGTGCTAGAGCAATTGAGCTACCTATTGGGGTGGTTTTTCCTTTGTTATATGAAAGCCCACATACTGACGATTCCTGATGCTTGCCCTTTATATTTCCTCTAGACTCCTGTGATCGACGATCTGTGGGGTCAGGCCCACTGAAAGTGTCACATATCGTAATCGGGAGGAGAATCCTCTTTACGTTTCTTTAGAGTGGTGGCCAATTATCCCAAGTTGAATGTTTGGCAAGACATCCTATGCAATGTTCATTTGGTTGTTTATGGATAAGGAAATTGGCAAAGGCAATGGATAAGGCTTTGGAAAGGAAAAATGGCATTTTTGGCACATTTTTTTATGAAAATAATTTAAATTAGGAGAAAAAGAAGGTGAAAGGTGATAGGTTGCATGGGAGGAGGAAAATGAAGGAAAATAATGGAAAATGAAGAAAATAGAGGCATCATCCATAAAAATTCCTTTGAGGATCAGTTGGTAATCTTTTATCATTTGAGTTTTAGGAGCTCTCTCTTTATTCTCTCTCTCTCTCTCTTATACTCTTTTACACAGAGTTTTCTTCGAGCACTCTTGGAGGGTGTGGCATAAATGGATTCTTTGAGTAAGAAGGCAAAAGAAGAGCAGGAAAGCAGAAGAAGGCATCGACATCAACAACTACATCAAATTTTCTTACAAGTATCGAGTTGCATGTATGATTTCTTCACAAGTTTTGGCATGCATGGCATATGCCTAGGGTTTATTGGTTGTTACCTCTCATTAGAATGGATAATGGTTGGGATTGAAATTGGATTGCCTAGCCTTTCCATTTCATAGATAGTCATGGTGATTATGGGTTTATTTCCTTGTTGTGTTTTTTTATTGTTTACCATGTTTCCTTAACTTGGGTTGAGTTACTATTCCTATAGCCTTGGTTGGACAAATGATCTAGAGCCTTGGAACAACTTTGGCTGAGTTACTAGTCCCATAGCCTGGGTTGGACAAATGCTCTAGAGCCCTTTCGTGTGGTGAGTTACTAGTCCTGTAGCCTTGGGTGGAAAAACCCCGTGGAGCCTTGTAAGAGTTGTGGGTTGAGTTACTAGTCTCGTAGCCGAGTTGGAAAAATGATCTAGAGCCTTGTATGGCTAGGAGAGAGACTAATCTCATGATGCTTTTGGTGATGTACCACCATGAGGTGGAATCACTATTAGATGGGTTGAGGTAGATTGCCTCTAGAAGCTCTCGATGAGTTTTGATTTATTTGTTCTATTAGATCCCACATTCATGCTTGGAATATGGCAAAGGGGTGAATGGATGAAGAGAGATTTGGCTTAGCCATTCTACGATTGGGTGGAACATGGAAGTCCCATCACTGTTTTTGATTTTACATCATTAAAAGATGAATATTTATCCTTGTATTTCTATGAGCATTTTGATGGATTATATCCGGTCTATATCACTGTACTTTCATGAGTATTTATGCTGCTATTATGTTGGTTATGTATGTGTTTTATGACAACAACCAAGTGTGGATCTCATCATGTTTTTACTTATAGTTAAATTATCAAAATATCTATGACCTAATCGATGGAATGGAATTTGATGTGTGGAGGAATCAATGGTTCTTAGCATTTCCTAGCTATGTATGAGACCCCTATGCTCAACAATGTGAATTACACCTGTAGATTACACATTTGCAATATGTTTGAAAAAATGTTTGTCATGGATAGTAGGGGTCCAATCAAGGTCTTGAAAAAGTATTTTCTTTAGTACTATAATTTCCATGTTACTTTGCTAATTTGAAGAGATGGCTCAATTCTGGGTAATAACTTGGGCTCTAATCCTGAAAAGTGGTTTAAATTCTGGGGTCACTTGCACAAAACTGATAATTCTGGTCCATAGTAGCTGGTAGGAAAGTCTGTTGGAGGAACTTTAGGTTGTTGGTTGCTCCCTTTCCCATAGAAGGAGAGAGAATATGCCCCAAGGGACTTGAAATATCAGTAGGACCTAGTGA
Source organism: Pinus taeda (assembly GCA_000404065.3). Lineage (NCBI taxonomy): Eukaryota > Viridiplantae > Streptophyta > Pinopsida > Pinales > Pinaceae > Pinus > Pinus taeda. The sequence continues at coordinate 13,282 of APFE031593718.1, forward strand.
CAGGCTGTTTGAGTGGATGACCTATCCTCTGAGGGTTCTGTTGATGATGTTGGATGTATGTATGACGTGTTTCTCTTGGTTCCAATTCCTTAATGTGACTTAGAAGGTCAAATCATATAATAGTGGCCTCTCGTTGCATGTTTACCTCAGTTAGATGGTTTCTTGGGTAAATGTGGGAGGAGTATGTTAGACAGTGGTATCAGAGCATGGTTCACCCCTCGTACTAGATGGGCTATTTGTTGGTCATGCATGCATTTCAGTGGCATGTGTGTCTTTCACACTTTCATTTCATATGTTGTTAGAATTGCATGATGTTAATCATTGTTGTGGTGATGTCACCACGTGGAACTTAGTGTGCTTTTATGGGTTGCATTGTGATGAGTATATGACTAGTTATGTGTTGTTATATATTGCTTACATGTATCATGTGGTATGCTCGGTTACATTCATTCATGTTTAGTTACGTTATTGTATGCTTGTTTACATGTATCATTCTTGCAGGTTTGATTTCGAAAATATCTCATTTGTGCTTAATTATTCATGTTTGTGCATATGTGCGGATGGTTATGCATCGTTGATGCATGTTCATGTTTGCATGTGGTCAAGTGTATAGTGACGTAATGATGGTGGTTGTCATGCGTGACTTCATGGTGTGTGTTGTTGTTGAGGTCATGCATTGATGACTAGATCCTAGCTAGAATGACGATTGCATGGTTGTATGCTTATGTTCTATGTTTCTATATGTTGTTAAGATTATGTTATACATGCATCATGCTCATGTGTTGATATTGTAGACAAGGTATCCTTCCCTAGTTATAATAAGGTATGTTGGTTTATTGTGATTTGGTTTATCTAACATGATATACCTTGCAGGAAGAAATATAAAATGGATAGCAAGATGGTTAACTACGAAGACTCTCCTTATGAATCCAAAGAGCAGTATGGTGCTGGGAACTATTTTTATTTGGCACTAACACTAAGAATTAAAGGAAGAGATAACGAGTTGCAAGGCAGATAATTATAGTACAATCACAGGAAAGGTTAGTAGAGGTAAATGCAGTCACACTTCAGAGCTTGTCAGATTTGTAGTGGCAACAACCACTTCAGATCAGTGATGAGCAGGAGGACAAAACTAATGGGGCATATGACAGTAGATCACACTGCAATCACCGATCATATAGAGATGACATAATCCAAGATGGAAGCTTTTTACACACTCGAGAGAGGAGAAGGTATATATACATGTATGATTCTAGTTCTTATTCAAAAAGGCAGTATGATCATCACCAATATCATCCTTACATGAGGAGTGATAGGAGATACTTTTTGGATGAGTTTAAGAGATCAAGAGATGAGTTTAAGTTTTCTTGAGGGGGAGGTAAAGAGATCACAGAGATCTAGAGGCTGGATTCTTGTATCTTATAAGGAAGTGTTGTTGGTTTCCTGGTGCAATATCATAGTGTTGGGTGATCTAAACTTTTCATGAGGTGAAGAAGGGCTTTCATGCTGGGAGGATGACGCTAGGTCAAAACAATGGGTTGTAATCCTCTTTGCTATTCTTCATATTAATAAAGATATTCAAGTTTTCCTCCACATTCTTGTATGTTTTGATGATATATGCATTTGTGTGGTCAATATATATTTGGTCCTATATTGTTTATGATTGTAGATCTCTGTCTTCGATAGTATTATGCTGCTTTGATTCCACAGGGGCTCTTTGAAGCTGGGTAAGCGAAGGAGCGACAAAGATCTGTTAGAAGGGAGAGGAAACAAGCAAGGAACCAAGCGCAAGACTAAGGCTGGTGTCCTTTGTTCCCCTCTTATCTACTCCTCATAAAGGAAAGCGAAAGTAGTTTTGGTTTGTTTGTTTCTAAGTTAGCTACCCGTCTTAGTGGGACTAGCAGCTCTGCGTGGACACTAGATTTCCCAATAAAAAAATGGTGACTCCACTAGGGAGAAAATAGTTTTTTTTCTATTCTATATTTATTTGTTATATAAACTTACAGACAGAGCCTAAAGTCAAGCCAACTAGGTTTCGAACTGCATTTTCTATGCAAGTGAAAAATAGATCAATGCTGCTTCAATCTATCTCTAGGTTTTGTTTATAAACTGAATAATCGTTTTGCAAGAATTATAATTGCCCTGGTGGTGGATCTAGTAACCTCATTACATCAACCCCTGTGATTTATATTTATTGAACATCACTTGCTCAACCTAAATCCCTGAATTGAGCTGCAAACTGTGATCAAGAACCAAGTTAACGTCTCGTCCTAGTACCATCACACCCTCTCTTCAAGGAAATATAGATGCATCACACCTCTTGTGTGCAGTAGGTGGGAAGCATCTCTGTTTCCCTGTGTAATAGGTGCGATGATCAGAGAAGGCTAATTTAGCCTTCAAATATTCATTTTTCTTCACTCTCTCTAGTTCTAATCAGGAGTTTTGTTGTCCGTGATTAGTATACCACTGTGGAAACCCCCTTCCTTTCCATAATTCCACCTCCATTTTGCAAAGAACTGTGAATGTTTTTGTGTATTGTGTGCCATTTTTAGTTCTCATTTACAAAGAAGTAGTGTAATTGAATTGTCGTTTCTTGATTTGGAAGTGTCGCAAGTGTCGTTTTCAGTCATAGAAAATAATCCTATTGTTCTTGATGGTTGACTATACTATTACTCTTGTATTTGATTCGAATTAGTAGTTTTTCAAGTGTCAAAAACATTTTTCAATTCGAAATCGCAAAGTGTCGTCATTATCTTCCTTTCGTTTTGAAGAGAAATTTGTTAGTATTGACGCTTTGAAAAGATAGTTCAGATTTGTACTCAGCATTCCTTTTGTCATTCACACATTAAGAAAGTGGAAAACAAATACATGCATGTGCATTTGCATTTAGACTACTTGTTGGTTTGATTTAGGACAGTGCATCTAGTGTGTGCTCTATGCTCTATGTTGAAAGAATATCATTTCTCTTTCCTTAGTAACCAGGATTTTCATTGCAAAAAGAAGATTAAATGATTGTTTATCATCTTAGATTTCATTTTAGGAATTATAAATCTACATCACACAGTGAACCTGGAAGGCAAATTTCCTAAGCAAGATCAATTGTAAAATAAATTTAGTGAACATAAAAATGCTTTGGAACCTAACGCACAACATTTAGAAGTCTAGGCTAGAGACGTATTCTGGCATCATAAAGCCTGGTAACTATCACTTTCATTACTGGTTGGGTGATTCCTCCTCTTTGAGACGACAAGTGCCAGTACGGACTTGTGCTCCCACGTATGTCAAGTATATATTGGGAGACCACAATAGGCTATATCTTTTATCCTTAGGAAGCCATGTCTACCGCCTTATCGATCGCAATACACTGAACATAGCATCCGGGAAGATTGATTGCCGTATCGTAAAAAGTATTCTGCAGTTTTGCAATTGGTTTGGTAATCCATCCATCTAGACTTCCAGAGTAGTCTCTTTCATTCCTTTTCAGACTCCTTAAAGGAAAAGGTCCATCTGAGCACTTGTCACTTCAGGCTCATTAAAAATCGAAGGCAACTAGATTCATCTTTTGTTTTCTCTCGACTCTTAAAAATTGAAAAAACAAGTTGTGTCAAAGCATCTAAAATTTATTTTAATAGGAATAATATCACTATTCCCGCGTTGGACTTAGGTTGAGAAAAATGGAGTCCACCAACCAAGGATTTCCCCTTGGAGGAAATCCTAGTCCTTTCTCCTCTTGGAGAGATGTTGGCGCACCTCATATGGCCACATTATCACTTCCAGGATTGACGATTGGCTTCCCAATATGGCTCTTCTCGACCTTCGTCGTTTAGAACACCGTGATTCCTAAACAACCAATTTAGCAACTAGATGATACTAGAGTTACCCCGCAACCTTCTTCTTCATTCATTTCTCCCTCTCCTCCTTCCTCTTCACTTGATGAAGCTGGTAAAGATGAAAATCAAGTGACTAAGAAGGAGAAGAAGGGGAAGGAGAAGAAGGAAAAGAAGAAGAAGGAGCCAAAGGCAAAAAGGGGCAACCGTACATCGTCTAGTGAAAATCTACACACTGCACCATCCAAGCCTAAATCTCCATGTGTCATTTGCAAAGGAGACCATTATCATCGATATTGTCCTTGCATCCCTCAGATCTTAAGGAACTGGTCTCCTCATTTGCACAATCTGGTGTCATCAACCTCTGATCATGTTGAAAGTACACCGTCAACTAGTGAAAGCGAAGTATCTAGACAGAAAAGGAAATGTAAATCTCCTTGTAAGTTGTGTGAAGGCAATCACGTCATCCACCATTGTCCCTTCCTAGACAAAGCTAAAAGAGTCTTGGATAACCGTCCTACTTCACTGGTGCGGCTTCCTCCTGGATACGAGAAACCCTTGCCGAGTCTATCACTAGTTGAAAATCCAACTGACACGCCATTATGGTCAGTCAAAGCATCTATCATTGATGATGAACCCTCTGAATCCACACCAGGCAAAAGTCAAAAGGTCGAGGTAGCAGTTGACCCGGTCTTGCCTTCAGAAGGTCCATCTTCAGATGATACACTCACTGAATAGAATGAGAACGACATCATTCAAATTATTTTCATAAAAACAGACTCCGATGAACATGGGGGCAATCTACCTATTCCTTTACCATAGGAAGGAAGTTCGTCAGAGTCGTATCCGGCCGTCTATTTGGTCCCACCTCCAAGCAACGTAGTCGTTTCCTTCGATTGGAATCTACTAGGCAGACCCCGTTTACCGGCTAGTGTACCATTCTGAATCATTGTACAAGCTTACAGAATGGTCATGATCGGTACCAGCATAGATGAAGGGGCTTCTGTGAGTATCCTTTCCTCGACTACTTGGGAAGCGCTTGGTTCGCCATCGCTTCTGCCTGAGATCAGAAATCTGACAGGCTTTGACAAAGCACCCAGTCGACCATTAGGGATCCTTCCAAATGTGCCTATTACTTTGAGAAGGAAAACCATTTATATGAATGTAATGGTAGTCCAAGGACCTCTAGACTATAATATACTCCTTGTGCGTGACTATATTTATAGCATGGGAGTCATTGTCTCCTCACTCTTTAGAGTAATGTGTTTTCTACATGAAGGTCGAGTGGACCAGCTCGTAGACCAGCTTTTGTTCCCTGGCTCACACACAAATCATAGTCAAATGCCATCCCTAAATGGTCTTTTCGCGCAAGGAATGTCTCTTCAATCTGCAGTCCGTCCACCTGAAGAACACAGGACATGACTGAAACCTATGGGGCATGCACCCTAGCCTGCTCTGGCAAGAAAACTTTAGGTATAGGGTAGGTTTCCACGAAGGATATATGATTGGCCCAATACCCATCTATATAGGAAGAGGGAATTAGACCGGAATAAGATACCTCCTTTAGAAGGTAGGCCTTTCCCGATAGAACAAATGTTTTGTCTGCAAATTGAAGGGTAACCTCGAAACTCTACTTCACTATACCTGGGGGCATGCAAACCTTTTTGCATGCAAGTGAAGAGCGACCATTTATTTTCATATTTTGTAGATTCTCAAACCCTTTAAACTCGTAGGATTGGTTGCTAATTGCTTGCATAACGAAAGGATATGGAGCAAAGCTTCGAAAGGTGCAAGCTCCATAAAAATGGAATCTATCAACAATATGTCCTTATTATACGACTGGCACGAGCATTTTTTATGTGAATTTCAAGCTCGTTAAAAATTAAACCTAAGCAATGAGCAAATGTTTCCCCAGATTTTAAGCTCATTAAAAAATGAACCAATCTCCAGTAGATAACCATTGTGAACGCATTATATGTTGGGTTGTGTTATATTCTTTCCACGACTAACCTACGTAGTGAACCGGGGGGTTAGAGGGGGGGCGGAGCCCCCCCTTTGCCGCGCCGATTGCGCAGCGGGGGGGCGGCAGCCCCCCCTGTTCGGGGTGTTTGAGGGGGGCGGGTAGCCCCCCTCTACGAGGTTCAGGGCAGTGCCCTGAGAAAAAAAAATTTGGACCCTGTATTAGGTTGGGCAAACCTACCTATGGTTTTCGGTCCACAGTTTTGGACACGATGGTTTTCGGTCCATGGTATTGGATGCTTCGGCATGTATAAATATGTATTGTAACATTGAAAGGAATATAATGAAAAATCAAGCTGGTAGTCTCGGTTTTGAGATCCATTGGGAAATCTCTGTGTATATGTGTTTTATGTGTTATGCTCTCGCATTTTTATTTTTCTTGTGATTTAGAATTCGTATGCAGGTAATTTCTGTACGGGGTTAAAACCTACACTCCCACAAGCTCATAACAAATCTACATATGGAAGAATTGATTCTAACAACCTTCCCTAATGCTTACATCACAGAAAACAACAGTGAAATCAAATAAAATATTTTTTATCTTTGTTCCGCTTGGTCTTCATTAGCACTATCCACTCTAAGATATGATAAACAACATTCTTTATCCACCATCTACTTTGAGCTATCACTTGATCCATTTAAGATATATCTTCTTCTCCCTATCAATGATGTAATTGTAAGATCAATGATTCTTGACATACTTTCATATGTCAATTTGTTAAAGAAGTAATCTCAATACTGAATCATTATATAAACATACTTCCATTTGTCAAATTACATAGTGGTGTATTAGCGATTTATATAGGAATTCAGTCTAGATATTAAATGTATGTAGCAATCAATCTTACAAGGTGACGAATTTTGCACAAGCTTCCTAACACATAAAGATCACGAATTGTAACTGGTAGTCATTATTCATGGGTTACCAAATGTTCCAAGAACCACAAACTGCAATGACTATAAAAGTAATCAAGCCAATGGAATGTTCTCTTACATCAAGAAGCACTAGCTTAAGTTATGTTACTTTATTCTATGATTGGTTCTTCATATTATTTATTTTATAAACCATAGAAATATGATGGTGTGGGTGCAGGCGTTAGGGAAAATCTCCCTAATCTGACAGCAAGTTCTTCAATGTCCGAGTCAGCTTCCCTTTCTTCTTCTCTCTGCGTATCAGTCATTAACTGACAACTTCATTCTTTTCCTTAAAACCCAAAAACTTCGCTTAATTGACAAACAGAGGCTTTATTCCCTTCAGGCAGTAATTCTAAAAGAATTACGCCAAAATACTATCGGAGGTTTTAAGGAGGGATTATATACCAAAATCCTCTATTGGCGACTTTATACTGTCCGCGCAGTAATTCTTAAAAGAATTACTTTATAATGTTATTGGCCTTTAAAGAGGAATAGCATTATGGATTAGCAATTCAAAAGAATTACCTTATATATTATTGCGCTCCCCGACCTATAGTGTTTCGACTCCGGTTTTATAGGAATGTACAGTTTGGAGGGATTGCGGACCCGACGCCTTACAGAAAATTCTAAATAATATTTCGCTCCGGATTTTGTAGCTCGCCCTTTGGTTGTGTTACGGTTCCTTTCAGACCCGAAAGCCTGTATGAGCCGCGCTCTATAATAAATCGACTCCGGAACTTCGGAGCGCACAATTAAAAGTTCCAAAGGCTCTCTCCGACGCTGATATGGGTTAGACTCGCTGAGGTTAACAACTATAATGTTTCACGTCTGCTACAGTGGCCACTTAATGGAAATTTGCATGAATTCTTAGTGTAAACAAAAATACACGCAGAACTTATAAAATATGATTAAAAGCCTGTGGGCACATAAATGCAAGGGAAACGACTCCAATGGTTAATGCGAGAAACAGTAAAACGCTTCAACATTATCAATGCACATGATAATAGACTATACATGCATATTATCAGAAACCATTGAACTAGAAACGCCGGAGAAAAGTTTAAAAAAAAATCATACTTTGGCACTCGCTCCTCTCATCCCTTCTCCCCCCCCCGAGAGTCTCGCTTGCCTCTTTATTTATAATTAAGGATAGGCCTTCTCAGTCCTTATCCGATACAAAAGTATGCTTTACATAACGATTTAAAACATAAAAGCTTTATTACAGCTTATCTATCTGTGATATAGATAGCATGTTTTATTCTATACTCTTATCCTATTTTTAGCTGAAAAAAACTTAGAAATTGCAGGCTAAAGGACCCCACTCCCTTGCTTGTAGATTTTTTTTATTTTATTTTTGGGATAAGTTGGAAGACTTTTTCCCTCTGAGTCACATGCTCCTGCATCAGACTCCTGAGGACAAAATTCTTCATGGGCTCATGTCCATGAGCTCGTCTACAGATTTGCCCAGTTTCTGTAGAGCGCCTTCCGTAACCCAAGTAGCTTCAACGATTGGCTGTCCCTTCCATTTTCCGAGATACTAGAATTACTCTCGTCTCCTTGTCTTCTTGTGCACCTTCTTGTCCAGAATTCTTTCTGTCTGTAAATTCTTTGTTGTGGGTAACTGTTATACCCAGTTAATCTCTGGAGTCTCTTGATCCTATGTTGTATCATCTGTAGCTTCATTCTCATACTTATACAAGTCTGCAACATTAAAAATTGGTGATATTCCCACACCAGGTGGTAATTCAATCTCATAAGCATTTGCAGAGAATTTCCTCAATATCCTACATGGTCCAATTTTCTTGGATTTTAACTTATTATACTCCCCTTTTGGAAATCTCTCCTTCCTGAGATGTGCTAAAACCAAGTCTCCAACTTCAAAGTTCACTTCTCTTCTCCTCATGTCTGCTCTGGTTTTGTACTTGATGTTGCTATCTTGTAGCTGTTGTTTCACCTGTTCATGTATCGCCTGCATTCTTGAAGCAAAGTCATCACCTTTTGTACTTCTCGTTTCTTCTTTTCCCAAATTCCTTAATTCAGATATTCCTCTAGGATGCATTCCATAAAAAATATGGAATGGGCTCTGTCCTGTGCTCCTATTCAGTGAGTCATTATATGCATACTCAACTTGTGGTAACACTTGATCCCATTGCTTTGGATGCTCTACAGTAAGGCTCCTCAAAATATTGCCTAAACTTTTGTTCACAACTTCGGTCTATCCATCAGTTTGAGGATGATAGGCAGAGATGAAACTTAATTTACTCCCCAGCTTCTTCCATACTGTTCTCCAGAAATGTCCCACAAACTTTGAATCCCTGTCTGAAACAATGCTTTTGGGAAATCCATGCAATTTTACAATTTCTTTAAAAAACAAGTTAGCAATGTGAGAAGCATCACTAGTTTTATAACATGGAATAAAGTGTGCCATTTTTGAAAATCTATCCACTACAACAAAGATTGAATCATAACCTCTTTGATTCTTTGGTAATCCCAGCACAAAATCCATACTTACCATATCCCAAGGCCTATTTGGAATTGGCAATGGAATATACAATCCTGTGTTCTGGCTTCTTCCTTTTGCATATTGGCAGACTTTATAATTTCTTACATACTTCTCTACTTCAGATTTCATTTTTGGCCATAAGTAAAATCTGTTGAGTTGCTCAAAAGTCTTCTTTGTACCAAAATGTCCTGCAAGTCCTCCACTATGCTTCTCTTTCATTAAATTCTCTCTCATCAAACAGGTTGGCATGCACAGCTGATTTTTCTTAAATAACAGTCCATCTTGTAGGAAATAATCCAACCACTTGCTCCTATCCACCAAGGTAGGATTTTTACAAGCCCCAAATGCCTCCTTAAAATCTGAATCATTTTCATATAATTCCTTAAGAAAATCAAAACCCAGCACTTGGATTTGACTTTTTTGCAACAATACATTCCTTCTACTTAGGGCATCTGCAACTTTGTTGGACTGCCCAGTTATATGTTTCAACACAAAATGAAAGCTTTGAAGATATTCTACCCATTTAGCATGTCTCTGGCTGAGCTTTGGCTGCTGCATTATAAACTGCAATGCATGGTTATCTGAATAGAGAATAAATTCTTTTGACATTAAATAATGCCTCCATTTCTTTAATTCCTGCACAACTGCGTAGAACTCCTTATCATAAGAAGAATACTTATTTTTTACATCATTTAGCTTTTCACTAAAATAAGCTATTGGTCTATCTTCTTGGCTTAAAACTCCTCCAATTGCTTTTGTGCTGGCATCACACTTAACTTGAAAAGTTTTGTTAAAATCAGGAAGAACCAAAATAGGCTTTTCAATTATTTTCTTCTTTAACAACTGAAAATTCCTCTCTGCTTCAACAGTCCATTTAAATGGTTGTTTATCCTTTTTTATGGTCTCAATAATAGGTGCATTAATCTTACCAAAATTCTTAATGAATTTTCTGTAAAAACTAGCAAGACCATGAAAACTCCTTACCTCAAAAACAATTTTGGGTGAAGGCCACTCCACAATTGCTTTGATCCTCTCTGGATCCATCTTCAACCCTTCAGCTGAGATAACAAATCCCAAGTACACCAGCTCCTCTTTCATGAATAAACATTTCTTCAAGTTCAGCAATAGTTTTTCTTGCTGTAGCTTCTGCAAGACATAATTTAAATGCCTCAAGTGCTCCTCCTTGGGCCTCCTATAGACTAATATATCGTCTAGATATACTATTACAAATTTACCAATGATTCTTTAAGAACTTCATTCATAAGCCTCATGAATGTACTTGGTGCATTTGACAACCCAAAAGGTTCACTCTCCATTCATATAATCCTTCATTGGTCTTAAAAGCGGTTTTCCACTCATCCCCTTCTCTTATCCTTATCTGATGATACCCACTTTTAAGATCTAGTTTTGAAAAATATTTTGTGCCAGACAAGCAATCCATTAAATATTCAATTCTGGGTAGCAGAAATTTGTACCTGATTGTGATCTTATTAATGGCTCTTGAATCTGTACACATTCTCCAGCCTCCATCTTTCTTTGGGCTGAGCACTGTTGGCACCGCACAAGGACTCAAGCTTTCTTTGATCAACCCCTTGTCAAGCAATTTTTGCACCTGTTTCTTAACTTCTACATTTTCTACAGGAGTCATTCTATATGCTGCTTTGTTAGGTAGGCTTGCTCCAGGAATCAAATCTATATGATGGCTGACTCTTCGAATGGGTGGTAATTCATTAGGAAAATCATCAACAATAATATCATAATATTTCTCCAGCATTTCTTGAATTTCAATGGGTAAATCAGAAACCTTAGTAGAAGTCATTATTACCTTGGGCTTGCAAATTACAACAAAATTTACCTCATTTTCTTCAATCTGCTTCAGGTATTCCTTTCATCCAAGTAACAGAGTTTTCGGACTAGTCCTCTATCCCGGTACATCTTCTTCTTGCTAAGGCAAAAATGTATGATTGACACCATCCTTTCCAAACTTGCAGGTGTTTCTCTTCCTGTCATGTATGGCTCCTCTATCATATTGCCAAGGTCTTCCAAGCAATATGTGACACACATCCATTGGCATCACATCAAAAACAATTTTATCTTTGTACTTGCCCACTTGAAATTCCACTTCACACTGTTCACTTACCAACAGTTGATGTCCCTTTCGCAACCATGACACTTTATAAGGTGTTGGATGCTTCATTGTCTTCAGCTTCAATTTCTCCACTACTTCTGTAGAAACCAAATTATCAGTGCTGCCACTATCATTGATCATCTGGCAACATTTCCCTTGAACTTTGCACATTGTCCTGAATAAAGTCTTCCTTTGTGGTGGTTCAGCCATCTCCTTTGCTGGCTTAAGCAGAACTTTATTAACTACCAGAGATTTTCCTCTTTCTGGTGTATTTTCTTCTTCTGCTACTGCTGCCACTGGCATCTCTCCCTCAGCTGGAGCAACAATTGCATTCATCTGTTTTGTTTCTGCATTCTCTGGGCACTCAAAAGCTCTGCGTCCCAGCTTATTACATCTGTAACATCTTATTTCTTTGCCTCTTCCTCTTCCTCCTCTTCCTCTAGAAAAACTCCCTCTGCCTCTTGCATCACCTCCTGTGGGTGCATGCTGGGTTGAGCTACTGCTAACTCCTTATTTAGGTGTTGTAGATCCTCCTCTACCACCTTGACTTCCTTTTCCTCTGAAAGTCCCTCTCCCTCTGGCAGACTGCTTCCTCATGAGTTTTTCCTCAACTTTCAGCACTATCTGATAAGCATCCTCTACTGTTTTAGGAGACAACAGACTTATCTCATCCTGAATGTCCATCCTGAGGCCATTCATATATCTAGCCACCTTCTCATCTGTGTCTTGGGCTTCTCCAACTCTTATGCTCACTTTATAAAACTCTTCTGTATATTCTTTCACTGTTAAAGCTCTCTGTCTAAGATTTTGCATTTGTCTAAACAATGTTTGCTGATAATTACTAGGCAAAAACTTACCTCTTAACTATCATTCTGCTCCAATTCTTGATTGGTTGCTTACTAAGTCTCCCCCTTTCCACCTGCACACCATCCCACCAGAGCGCTGCATGGCCTTTTAATTTGGTGATAGCAAACTTTACTTTCTTCTCATCTTCTGTTTCTTCATAATCGAAGAATTTCTCCATGCTATTAATCGAGTCAATCAATTCTTCTGGATTCAGTCCTCCTTGGTATACCGGTACCTCGGTCTTTGGCCTGGCTATGGATTTCAACACTGACTGAAAGAACCTCATCTCAGGAGTAACCTGTACAGCTTCCTCCTCTTCTGTATCTTCAATTTCGGGTTCACTGACATCTCCATCATCTATGTTTTTGTCTGAAGTTAACGCATCCAATCTAGCTTGCAGCTCTTCTATGGTTTCCATTATTTCAGCATTCGCAACAGGCCGTCCTCTTCCACCACATCCTTGTCCTCTTCCAACTTTGAAAGCCATGCTTCTCCTACTCCTGAGATTCAATTCAATGTTAGTTGATGGCTCTGATACCACTAATGATGGCGTGGGTGCAGGCGTTAGGGACAATCTCCCTAATCTGACAACAAGTTCTTCAATGTCCGAGTCATCTTCCCTTTCTTCTTCTCTCTGTGTATCAGTGATTAACTGACAGCTTCATTCTTTTCCTTAAAACCCACAAACTTTGCTTAATTGACAAACAGAGGCTTTATTCCCTTCGGGCGATAATTCTAAAAGAATTACGCCAAAATACTATGGGAGGTTTTAAGGAGGGATTATATACCAAAATCCTCTATTGGCGGCTTTATATTGTCCGCGCAGTAATTCTTAAAAGAATTAATTTATAATGTTATTGGCCTTTAAAGAGGAATAGCATTATGGAGTAGAAATTCGAAAGAATTACCTTATATATTATCGCGCTCCCCGACCTATAGTGTTTCGACTCTGGTTTTATAGGAATGCATAGTTCGGAGGGATTGCGGACCCGACGCCTTACAGAAAATTCTAAATAATATTTCGCTCCGGATTTTGTAGCTTGCCCTTTGGTTGTGTTATGGTTCCTTTCAGACCCGAAAGCCTGTATAAGCCGCGCTCTATAATAAATCGACTCCTAAACTTCGGAGCGCACAACTAAGAGTTCTAAAGGCTCTCTCCGACGCCGATATGGGTTGGACCCGCTGAGGTTAACAACTATAATGTTTCATGTCTGCTACAGTGACCACTTAATGGAAATTTGCATGAATTCTTAGTGTAAACAGAAATACGCGCAGAACTTATAAAATATGATTAAAAGCCTGTGGGCACATAAATGCAAGGGAAACGAATCCAATGGTTAATGCGAGAAACAGTAAAACTCTTCAACACTATCAATGCACAGGATAATAGAATATACATGCATATTATCAGAAACCATTGAACTAGAAACGCCGAAGAAACGTTTAAAAAAAAATCATACTTTGGCACTCGTTCCTCTCATCCCTTCTCTCCTGCTGAGAGTCTCGCTTGCCTCTTTATTTATAATTAAGGATAGGCCTTCTCGGTCCTTATCCGATACAAAAGCATGCTTTACATAACGATTTAAAACGTAAAAGCTTTATTACAGCTTATCTATCTGTGATATAGATAGCATGCTTTATTCTCTACTCTTATCCTATTTTTTAACTGAAAAAAAACATAGAAATTGCAGGCTATAGGACCCCACTCCCTTGCCTGTAGATTTTTTTTTTATTTTTGGAATAAGTTGGAAGACTTTTTGCCTCTGAGTCACATGCTCCTGCATCAAAATCTAACAAACTCACAATAATTAGAAAACAATTTTTTCTTCCATTATAATTTGTTCCACATAATGATAAATTGAATACAAACATAATTTGAGATCGACCCCATCCTTTGAAGTAGTGAGCAAACTATGCTATATTGTCTTTATTTCATGCCATTAGGATATATTTAAGGCTTGGCATAAGCTCCTAGTTGCAAAATTTCTTGTATTATAGTGTGTCCCCTCATTCCTTGTTAACCTCAACGAAGAATAGATAGTGTGTAACCTTGAGGACCTTAAAAACAATTTCTAGTCATCCCTTGGATTTCAGTTATTTTTCATCCTTCATGACCACATGAGTTCCTAACATAGAATCAACATCAATGAGGTCAATATAAACATCATTGTCACAATGAAACCAAGCTCGAGGAGCCTTAAAACAATCTTCACACGAAAGACATAAAACATCATGAGCACTTGAAGTTTCATTTATAAATATTTCTATACATAACCATGTAATTCACATTCTAGAAAGGAAAGTATCCAACCATGAGAATGAAGAATATGATGTCACATGACGAAATTTCTTGGTGATGATCTCTAGTAGAATGTAGGCCAATGTGCCACAAGTTCTGTGAAAGAGGTCATCCTACTTGAACTACTCGGGTAGCACACACAACTTGAAGTTAGAGACCCTTAGATTATTTCTCTTATTCAAGAACAGGTTCTCTAGCTTCAAATCATGGTGGTAAACCATGAAATTTCTCTTTTCATCTATGTAGTGAGAATTGCCGTAGATGGATTCAACTATTCAAGAAAATTATTTCCAAGAATGCGTCAATTTTATCATCTGCATCTCCATATTCAATTGGCAGGATCCCACATATTTATTACATAGAGAAACAAACTACTCTCATGAAAAAAATTTCAAAATAAAAGAAATACACTTTGAAAATAATTAATCTATTACTTACATCCTAGAAGAGAACAATTCTTACATATTTCTCATTTTATTAGATCCCAAACTTGTCTTATACCAATTTTGAAATTGGGAGAGTAATCATGGTTTACACACATAAATTGTTTTTCGATTTTTATTACATCATAAAACCCATATAGAATACACTTATATAGGTGTTGTCACATCTAACTTATTCCAAACTCTTAGAGAGAGATTGAGAGAATATCTCAACAATCTGCAAGAAACGCAAAATAAATCTACTATTATAAACATTGATTATAACCATATATTCATACCATAACTTATTATACCTACCACATGCATGGTACTATGTATTCAATTTTTCCTTTAATCGTGTATTACTTTGTTTCCGACCAAATGTTTTTTTGCATGTTTTCCATAGTTTAAGACTTTGCATTGGATTTTATTATTATTTAAAATTACATATCTCCAATATGACTAACTGAGATTTTATTATGTAATGATTATTTTGCGTCCTCATGTCACAAAATTTACAACCATTTGAAGATATAAAACCATATGTACTTTTTTGTAACATCCTCAACTATAAATTCTTCCATAAACTTTGAAAGATCAACACTATTCATGGGAAAGGTTAGCCATCAAGGTTGTATCCGTGATCCTTTGGACTATCGCTTCGTTGTGCCTTCAAATATTTATACCTACAAAAATATTAGTTTCACAGAATAAAAATGTTTTTCTTAGCACCAAAATAATTTTGAATAAAATAAACATTAGTAAATATTATACACTAGTCAAACTACACATCGATGATGAATTGGACATTGGTCGTAAAGCATGACATTTGTAATAACTACTTTAGCCTTAAAGGAGTGTGGAAGGTTTGCTTCTAGGATCTTTTTAACGAGACAGAGGTTTAATATACAATATTTTCACTTCGAGTTTAGAGCATACACATGAAGGAACAAGAGTGGAAGTGGAAGTACTTATTTAAGGTATATAATCTGAACATTTATAAGCTAAAAACTTCTAAAAACAAACCATTGAATGCCAAAATTGCGAATTTCCACTATTTTACCTCATTGTTATCTGTTTGCTTTTGCAATTTGCCAAATTTTAAGTCATTGTTATCTATTTGTTTATGCAATTTGCTTGTAGGATATTTTATGGACACGAAATTTTTAATATGCAACACTTTAACATAAGGGAATGGGGGCATTGATGGAAGCACTTATTTCAAGTAGGGCACCTCAGAATTTATAATCCCAAAATATCGATTCAATAATTCACATTCTATAGCTTTTAGAGCCTATTAGTGTTCTTTCGTAATCTCCATCCTTTTCAATACACTTTTACTACTGATGCCATTAAAGTATCTGTATTAGATTTTGTAAAGTTATAATTGAAAAGGTTTTGGTTTAGTTGTGGTTGAATTCCATCAACCATTAAACTTTCACAGGAATGGAAAAAATAGAATACAAAAAAACTGAATTTTTATATGATACTCTTTAAATGTCAAAGGATCTCTCTTTTTTTGTGTTGTATTCAAATTATCTAATTCAATAAGGATGAAACGTCACCCATTCGCATGTTTTTTGTTTTTGCGTGCTCTTAGGGAAACATAGGGAAATTGATGAATACATGGCTTAGGTTTAAGAAATTTTAATGATTTCAATCGTTTACATTCCTACAAAGTTTAGAGCCTGTTATTGTTCTTTCTATATATATATATTTATATATGTATATTAGGAAAAAATGAAAATGACCATGGAATTCACCTTTAGAAAGTTGCATGTTGGTTGGAAGAATCATCTATATGATCCACTTACATGAAAACTTCCTCATGGGCTTTGAGAAACACAATAATTTGAAGAAACATTAGTACGAGACCTAGTGGGCTAGTAGCCTTCTTGCCCTAACCCTCCTTGTCAAAGCTTCCAACCAACAGTGTGTGTGCATTGATGATGACTACAAAAACCTATGCACACTAATATGACAAGGCTTTCTCCCTAAAGATCTACCTCACACACATTCCTATAACACTGACAACCAAAAAAAACATTCACAATCTATCAACTATATGATACCCTAATTTTTATATCTCCTTATTTTTGGTGAAAAACAAAAGCCACAGTTGCATGCACGAAAATGATTCAATAGGGAAATTTAGGACCCCAAACCTGAACATTGAATTGATCCAGGTGCATATTGGTGGCCACCCACCTATTCCACATGGACCCCCACCATTTTTTTTTTTAGTTTTTTAGTTTCCTTATTTGTAGCACAATTTACTATTTTTGGCAGTTTTTTGGGTCCTGAACTTTCGAAGCCGTTTTGAGGTCCTAAATGATTTTTTGTGAAAACGAGGGCCAGCATGGGACATTGATAGATTTTGGCCACTCAAGTATTGTATTTCTGAGATAGATATTTCTAACGAGGTATTGTGTGAGTTAAATGGACATCGTATGCCAAAGTTATGACCCCGAGAATTTGATGTATCAATTTACCCAAACGAGGCCCATAGTTTTGGCGTTTCATCTCCTAGGGTTAGGTTTTTGGATGTTTAGGGATTTCCATTGTTTCTCAATAATAAATAGGCCTATGAGCTTCATTTTAACATAGTTCAAGGGCATGTAGCAGCCATATCTCTTCTTAGAGATAATCTACAATCGCCCGAGCTCGTCTTATTTCCATTTTGTTTATAAGAATACTTCAATATTTGATATTAATGAAATGAAGTGTTATTTATGTTGCATATTTGTACCTATGGTTATATCTGTAGTTTGTTGTGTTCCTCTTTAAATTCGAATTAATGATATCGGAGTGGTCTTCTCTTTCTATGTTTTTCTTTGCATGTTCCCAATGAGGTCAAGATATAAGGAGTTATGGATAGAACTGGTCGAACCTTTGAAAGACCAACCTCTCAATCCTAATGGCCTCCCATAGTGGATGAAAAGAAATATGAGGGGGTAGGAGCTAATTACAAAATATTGCCCAAAGAAACCCTCGAGTGAAAGAGGAATGTGATGATGGAAAAATTTTCCCAGATCCTTCAGTGGCAATCCAAGTGGGATGTGTGTACTTCTAGCAGCTACTCTAGAAGCGGCACACCCTTTAGGGTACAAATTAACTTTTACATTCCCATTTTTGAGGGTCAGATAGATGTGGACACCATAGATAAATGGTTAAAACTTCTAAAAGGATATTTTTTTTTCATGATTTTTCTAGCCGAGAAAAGATTACTTTTGCACTTCTCTACAAAGCCATCCCCCATGTCAAGGACTGGTGGGAAACATACTGTGAGCATAAGGACGAGAGTGAACCCTCACTATTTTCAGCCGCACCCACTTCGAATTCATTGCAGGACACCATCAAGGAGCAATACTACCTTGTTGGGAGCTGTGAGGATAAATACATAAAGTGGACCATGCCATGGTAGGGAAGGGACTAAGATGTGCTAGAGTTTACCAATATTTTTTATACCGTTTGCACGAAGTTGGGTATCAAGGATTCTTAGTAGCATTTGGTACACAAATATCGAGGCTACCTACATAGGTACATCCAGGATGAGATGGAGTTCATGTACATCTCCTTGCTCATCACAACATATTGATACACTGTCAAGATCAAGTAGAACTTTAAACAGAATAAGTGAGATTTTGGATCTACGAATCTGAATCAAGTGAATGGTGCCCGCAAACCAAAGATCAAAGGATAAAGCTAAGGTGAGGTGACCCAAGACAATCCATTGAAGCTACAAGAAAGGAACACCACCACGAATTCAAAGAAGGACACAAGAAAGTGGTTTGAGTTCCATAAGAGCCCCACTCATAACACAAATGAGTGTCGAGCCAAGCAGTTGTTGGTGGCCGTGTTGAAGGCTTCATAATTGGATGCATGTTTTGACTCTGATTCAGAACCCAACAAGAGGAATGAAAAAGGGAAGTAGATTACTGATGTGGAGCCCATTGCTACTATTGCCACCACTAAGATCCAAAAAAATGAGCTCGAAGATCAAGAGTAGGGGGAATGTGTCTTCCCCTCACAAATGTGGGTAAAGGGTTCACCACTACAATTCATTGTCGACAGTGGGATCCAAAAGAACCTCATTTTAGTAGAGGTTATGAAGTGGTTGGGCCTACCGACTACACCACACCTGCAACCATAGAATATCGAGTGGCTTCACTAAGGATGAGATCTCTGATTCAACCAAAAACATCAAGCCCCTCATAGATAAGGTATTGTTAGATGTTACTCCTCTCGATGTTTGTGATGTATTATTAGGACAACCATACTTGTGGAAATGACATACTGTAGATGAGTCAAGACCATGCTTTGTTACCATTTCTTTAGGTAATACGTTATACATGATAGCAAAGGTAGCCCCACCTACCGCCACATATTTGATGTTTGTGAAGCAATGTAGTAAGATCATCTCCCAGACTAGGAAATTTATTTTCTTTCTAGATCACTCTCAAAGTAAGGAGAAGATAGTAGCCACATCCATGATCCTTGGTAAGGGCTCCTCCATGAAAGAGAAGCAGGTGGATTTCGTCATGAAAGAATACAAGGACATCTTCCCCTCCACCATAGGGGTACCATTGCACTGTCAGGTCAAGCATTCATTCAATATGACTCCTGGAGCACCTTTACTCAACAGGCTGATATATAGCCACTCCATTATGAAAAATACCAAGTACAAGCAGTGAGATGATCAGATTAGGTGCCACACAAGTTTCAGGTGGGTGACAAAGTTCGGTTACATTTGTAGAAGGAACACCTTACTAGAGCACTTTGGAATCTTAGACCATTCTAATATGGTCCTTACACCATTACCAAGGTCGTCGGAGACAATTATTTGGGGTGCAACAGTCCACCATTCCTTGGCTTGTGCCGAGTGTTCAATGTGGACTGCCTTCGACCATACTTCACACCATTACTAGACACATCAAACATTGCAAAACAACTCACACCAACAAAGTTAATTCTAGACTGCATGGAACAAGCCACAACTGATCAGATCATGGAAACACAGATCGAGAACACCCGACAACAAAGGATCCAACTATATAGAGTTGTCAAAGCATGCTAACACCTTCACTAGGGGAAGTGGCTCACTAGGGACCAAGTTGAGCAGAAGTTTCCTTATTTCATGGAGGAACTCAACACAATGGGGACCATTGCTTCCTAAGGGCGGAGGAATGATCTAGGTAGATATTGGTGGCCACCCACCTATTCCACTTGGACCCTGACATTTTTCTCTTTTAGTTTTTCAATTTTCTTATTTGTAGCACAATTTACTATTTCTGGTAGTTTTTTGAGTCCTAAACTTCCGGAGCCATTTTGGGGTTCTAAACGATGTTTTCTAGGAAAGCGGGGGCCATCATGGGTGTTAGACTGATGTTGGTCACCCAAAAGTTGTAGTTCTGAGATAGATATTTCTAATGAGGTATTTTTGCATCAAACGAACATTGTATGCCAAAGCTACGACCGTGAGAAGTTGGTGTACGAATTTACCAAATGGGGCTCATACTTTTGGAGCTTCATCTCCTAGGGTTAGGTTCTTGGATGCTTAGGGTTTTCCATTGTTTCTCAATAATAAATAGGCATCTGAGCCTCATTATAACATAGTGCAGAGGCATGTAGCCACAACATCTCTTCTCAGAGATAAGCTACCATCACCCAACCTAACCTTATTTCCATTCTATTTGTAAGAATACTTAAGCAGTTGATATTAATGAAATGAAGTGTCATTTCTACAACAAATTTATATTTATGATTATATCTTTAATTTGGTGCATTCCTATTTAAATTCACATCAGTGGTATCATAGTGGTCTGCTATTTCTCTCTTTTTCTTTGTATGTCCCCAACAAGGTCAGGATATAAGGAGTTAGGGCTTGAACTGGTCGAACCATTGCAAAACCATCCTCTCAAATACCGATGGCGTCCCATGGGGCATGAAAATAAAGATGAGGGGGTAGGAGATCCTTTCAAAATATTGCTCGAAGAATCCCTCAAGCAACAGAGGAACACGATAATCGATTACTTTGCCCAGATCCTTCAGAAGTTACCCAAGGGCAACACATCTAGTTCTAACAACTACTCTAGAAGTACCACACCCTTTAAGGTACAAGTTAACTTTGACATTGCTATATTCAAGTGTCAGATAGATGCACATTGTAGATAAATGGTTAAATCTTCGAAAAGGATTTTTTTTTTCATGATTTTTCAAGCCAGGAAATATTACCTTTGGACTTCTCAAAACCACCCCCCATGTCAAGGACTAGTGGGAAACATACTGTAAGCAGAAGGATGAGAGGGAACTCTCACTGCTTTTGGCTACACCCACTTGGAATTCATTATGGGACACCATTAAGAAGCATTACTACCCTGTGGGGAACTATGAGGATAAATACATAACGTGGACCATGCTGAACCACGGTAGGGACCAAGACATGTTAGAGTTTACCAATATTTTTCATACCCTTCACAAAAAGTTCGCTATCAAGGATTCTGAGTGGAATTTTTTACTCAAATATCGTATTTGTCTACACAAGTACATACAAGATTATATGGAGTTCATGCACATGTGCTCACTCAGCACAACGTACCGATACACTGTGAATATTGAGGAGAAGTTTAAACAAAAGAAGTGATATTTTGGATCTGCGAATCCAAATCAAGGGAAAGGTTCCCCCAAACTGCGGAAGCAAGGAAAGGACCAAGGAAGAGTGACCCAAGACAACCCTTCGAAGTTGCAAGAAAATAACACCACCACAAAGTCAAAGAAGGACACAAAAAAGTGGTGTGAGTTCCATAAGAGCTCCACTCATAACAAAAGTGAGTGTCAGGCTAAGCAGTCGTTGATGACCAAGTTGAAGGCTTCAGAATTAGATGCATGTTATGACTCTGAGTCAAAACCAAACAAGAGTAATGCCAAAGAGAAGTAGATTATTGATTTGGAGACCAGTGCCATTGTTGACACTACCAAGATCCAAGAGAATGAGCCCAAACATCCAGAGGACGGGGAGCATCTCTTCCACTCACAAATGTGGGTAAAGGGTTCACCACTGCAATTCATTATCGATATTGGGAGCCAAAAGAACCTCATTTTCATGTAGGCCATGAAGCGGTTGGACCTACCGACTACACCACACCTGTAACCATATAGTATCAGGTGGCCTAACGAACAATGATATCTTTTACTCAACCAACAATGTTTCCTTCCCTATAGCATCAAGCCCTTAATAGATGAGGTATTTTGTGATTTTGCGCCTCTCGATGTTCGTGATGTATTATTAGGACAACCATACTTGTTGAAGTGGCATGCTATATATGAGTCAAGGCCTTGTTCTATTATCATTTCTTTGGGTAATATGTTATGCAGGATACCAGAGGTAACTCCACTTACCACCACATCTTTGATCTTTGCAAAGAAATGCATTAAGATCATCTCCTAGAATAGGAAATTTATTTTCTTTCTCGTTTTATCTCAAAGTAAGGGAAGACTATAGCCACGTCCATGGCCCCAAGGAAGGGCTCCTCCACGTAGTAGAACCAGTGGATATGGTCATGAAAGAATACAGGGACATCTTCTCCTCACCCACAGTGGTATCGTTGCACTGTCGGGTCAAGCATTCGCTTGATCTGACTCGTGGAGAACCTCTACCCAACTGGCCAATTTATCACCACTCCATTATGAAAAATACCAAGTACAAGCAAAGACTTGATCAAGATTGGCCAACTAGTAACAACACTAGTAACAAGGTAATCATATCTAAGTAAGGGTAGTAGTAGAATACCATATCCATGCATATCATACCTTTTCTTAGTTCCATACCCGTGTCTAACGCCAATAATAAGAGAAGACTATGTAGTAGATCTAATATAGACCCTCAAATTCACATGCTCATGGGTCATCCTGGTAATATCCCATATCATTCACATTATTATCATTGTGTTGTTATCATGGAGATAACATTTTTACTCTAATCTAGTTATATTTAACTTAAGCAACATGTATTATCTAGTATGTACTATTCCATATCGATTTTCCATGTTTATTGTCCACTATCTTTGGTTGACTTGTATATGAGAAAGTCATGCTTTTGCAAACATTAACTTATATTAGGTTAAAATTTTAATTCTTGGAAATTTGTTATTGCTTTCATTGTATCTCATAAATTAATAATTTCATAGATAAAAGCCCATATGATAGTGTCATTCTTTATTTTGTATAGGTATTCTGCAAACATGTGAAAGCAATAATGCTAACTTACATATATTTGTGTTGTATTGACATGCTAGTATTTTTTCATTGCAAACTTTTATTTTTTATTTTTTGTTGCATATACCACATCTTGTAACGACATGACAATTGGATTTACAAAATAAATTAAAATAGAAACTTTCATGAAAACAACTATAGAAGTATGGATGAAATAATTGATGCCGATAAAAACAAATGGAAAGAACAACACAACTGTGATGGTACCGTTGATGATGTATTGAGCACTAATAACCTTTTTAGGCTTCAAGAATTTGCATATACTCCAAGGGATTGTCTTTTCAATGCAATTCAAGTTCTTTTTCATTTTCATTATTTGTCTATTGAATTGTGAAATGGCACAATAGACCACTTCGTGATGTCCCTAGACCGAGTTGACATAGAGATAATAAAATCATCTAAATATAAGCTAGAACTTACTTTTCCATATAAAGTTCATGGAACTCATGGCATTGAAACATATTTCTGTAGAATGCATCTTCCTGCTTCAAATGGCCATAGTCAAAATGAAAGAGGGCTATGTGGAGATATATTTTTTCATATGTTGGATGGCCAAATGGTTGAATGTGTCAATAGGAATTCAGTCAACCACAAAGAAAACAAGGCAGTTTATGTTTAATTCAAATGAAATTGTAAATCTATTGAATAAATTATTTCATGATCCAGACACTTGTAATGGACACCATGAACCATTATTATATAAAAAATACCTTGATCCATTGTAACATGCAACCAATACTTATCACCATTTTCCAAATAACTAAAAAACTACTAGAAAGACATACATGATAAAATGGAAGTACATGGATTTCATAAAGGAACAAATACTATATTAGCTTGTGGAGATAGCCTGTTTATTGCACTTTCTCATTTGATAAAACTTAACTTTAATTTAAATTCTTTATGAATTTACATTGTGGAACCCTTTTTCAATGCAATCATGTGTAGTGCCCACGATGCATTGCGTTGTTTACAAAAAAATCTATCAAATGATGTCATAAAAAGTCAAATAATGGTTGAAAATTGGCAAGGTATACCTTATTAATATGTAAATGCCAAATGAAAAGGTAAGATTGAAGGTGGGTAATTTTGTTTGAAATGGATAACAATCATAGTCAAAGCAAAAATATGAGAATGGTTTTATGTAAGTAAGAACATTGTCAGTTTTTTCTTATGCAATACTAGTTCAAGTCAAATATATAATATAGTGTCATTTCAAACATGCTCATTGCACATCCATTATTCACCTTTGTCAATGAATGCAAATAAAAACAAAGTCTACGTACATTATGGTGCCATTAGAAACAAGCTCCTTGCACGCTGACTATGGAAATTTGTTAATAAATGCACATAGTCATTAAAAAAATATGCACTATAATATGGTGAGAATGAGTAAGGGTACAAACAATAGGACAAACGTCCATAGATTAAAAAAAATATTGCATTAAAAAAAGAAAAAGAAAAAAAACATGCAAACAAAAGTTGTAATATTATCATCGTTACTTACTGAAGAAGAATCCAATAAAAGTTTACCTACACAAGATTCATGACACACCTTGGAAGAAATGCCCAACATATAAATAATTGCAATTTCAAAAGAATATGACAAGCATTGAACAATACTTATAAAAAATATATGTAAACTTATCTACAAATGTATAATTCTACCAAAGCCTTCAAAATGAGTGAATTTGATTAGGTGCTCAAAAAATAGCTCAAAATTCTAAGTTGTGAGATTGGTGTGGAACCTAGATGACCGTGTAGTGTTCATCATCCTGATTCTGGTACAACTCATTTCGCATGAAATGTACATTGTATGCTCTCAGAAACAAGTTTTGTTCAATTTCCAAAATAGGTGAATTAAAAAAAAAAATTTGACAACCCAGTCAACAGTCTATACTGCTGACATGGTGCTTAACCGCTAGATTATGTGGTAATTTAACTTGGTGAATGGGTTTTCTCCGACGAATGGTATTGTGACAAGTGGCATTTTCTCATTGGACCATTTTTGACAGATTTGATTGCTTGGAGTGGTGACCAACCATGGGTTGACATGTAGCCCAGCCGGAGGCCACCATACCGAAACGTGGGAGGCCAGCAAAAATTATGTTCAAATTCTGGGCAGAGGCAGTGGGGGTGAACCTGCGACCTCCCAACACAATTCCAAAGTCTCTGCCAATACACCATGGGCATGTTTCTTACCTGTAACATTCACGGGTTATATTTTAAGTTTAACAATGTGTAATTTGGGGGTAGGGCCAACCTACGGGGGGGCATTCTTTAGTTACACACCCATATATGACCATCGACAGAGTGCAGTGTGAGGGCCTGGCTGACGGGGGAGGGCTGTTGACCTTAGCCCCGGGTATGTGGCCCCCACATGTTTGTGATTTTTGGAACATAGGTGTTAGTGCACATTTAAAGCGTCTAACAATTTCACCTGATTTTTGGTGAAATTGTCTCTCTGTTAGCGCGTTTTGTGGGAAAATTGTAGGATGGTGCCAGATTTTGGGGATTTTGCGGTGCGATTAGCATAAGATTGGGAAATACCCTAAATTCTTCAGTTTTTTACCAAATCAGGAGTAGAAAGAGGTTACACAAGCATTTTGGGGATTCTGGAGTCATCAGAACAAGATTCAGAGCATTTTGAGCATTGTAAACTGATGTTTTCACACTTTTGACCATAATAGAGAGGGTCAAGCCATTGGAAACTGGACCAAGGAGACGTAGCCCAAGAGGTGTCAAATCCTTTATCAAGTGTTATTATGATACTATTTATGTGATGTTAATGTATATTATATGATGTTGTTCAGTCATTTGTTTATGTTAATTTGCACATAAAAATTACATAAAAACACCCAAAAACCCATGTTTAAACTTGAAAACAATCTCATAAATCCTCAAGCATATTTAATATAATGTGAAAAATAATTTTAGCACAACAAAAGTAATTTTCTTAATCAAATTAATTTTGGTATTAAAGCTATTGGTTTTATTTGTGTAAGAAGGATTTCATTGTTTGCAAGTGAATGCCATGCTTACAAGGTTGAAACTCAAGATACGAAACAAGAAGCTGGTTGAAAGCCCTGAAGTTGGGTCAAAGGGAAGGAGGGAAATGTTTCCAAAATCTCCATCACTAGTTTTTCCTCAAGTTGCAGTTAAACAGGAGCCTACAATTACAGAGGATGAGAAGGTCTTCAGGAAGGATTTCTTTGATATGATGGAGATGGTGAAGGTGCTCTATGAATAGATGAATACCAAAATCCAGGGTGAAATCTCCAAACCTCTCGAAGGAGAAGGTCCTTCAGGAGGAAGAACTAATGGAAATGTAGGTAAACCTCCACCCTCTCCACCATCTTCTTCATCTTCTTCTTCACAAGAATCTTCTCCCTCTTCCACTAACACAACCCTTACTCATACTAATCAACATACCTCAAAAGGAGCTGGTAAAACACCTTATTAAAACTTGATGTTAAATTTGAACTGCCCATATGTAATGGTGAAGTGAATGTAGAGAAGCTGACAATAGGGTTCTTCAGTTGAAGGTCTATTGCATAATTCAAACCATCAAGAGGATGAAATAAAGATTCAAGTAGCTTCCTTGAGGATGAAGGGTGCAACACTAGTATGGTGGGAATCAAAGAAACAATAAAAGATAAAAACGATAGGGTAAGATCTCAATTTATTGGTATGCTTTTATTCATGCAATTAAAATACAATTCTATCCTCTAGATTATATGCAAAAAGCCATTGTTAATTGGCAGATCTTTTGACAACTTAAAGGTCAAAATGTGCAACACTACACCTAAGAATTCAGAAAAAAAGTCTCTAATGTTAGGTGTAGATTTGCAATCACAAGACACGTTGCTGAAGTACATAGGGGATTTACACAATTACCTTAGGCATACTATCCTTATGTTTAATCCCAATAATCTAGATGAGGTGTGTGTGCAAGCCACTCATGTTGAGGTAAGAGGGAAAAAAACTCGACAAGAGGGTAGTAAAAATCCATTTAAGGATAAAGGAAAAGAAAAGGGTTTCAAAGGGAAGGGACAGAAAAATGCATCTATGAAGAAGGAAGGAGAGGAATTAACATGCAAGAATTGTTCCTTCATCCTAAAATGAAACCAAAGAAATTCAATGACAAAGGAAAACAGGAAACAAATGCAACCACTCAACAAGATTTGGGATCTAATTTGGGAAACTAACATTACATCCATAGGTAAAAAGGTAAAAGAATCCATTTCTAGTAGTAGTACATAAAATTCACACAATGAAACTCCAAATGAAAAGAAGAGGATAAAACGTTTTCACATAAGGGTGATCTCCGAACATAGAAAAATTGATACACTTTTCGACACTGACACTGAAGCCAATCTTATCTCTAAAATCATTGTCAAAATTTTAAACTTGGAAACCATTCCACATCATAAACCATATCCACTTTGATGGGTGTGTGACAATGCACAATTGAAGGTAACTCGAAAGTGTAAACTTAAATTTTCCATTACTCTAAATTTCATAGATGAAGTGCAGCTTAATGTTGTGCCATTAGACATATGTGGTATAGTTTTGGGCAACACTTATCTATATGATAGAAAGAATATCTTCCATAGACATGAAAACAAATACCATTTGTTCAAAGATGGAGTAGAATATAATGTGAGAGATCATAGCAAGAAACTAAATCTTTCCCTTGTCAATGCCATGTAGATGAAAACACTATTGAATTAAAAAAAAACAAGTGTTCTTCTAATGATCAAACCCAAGAATGATGTTGATAATGAAGCTTTTCAAGGTTTTGATTCAAGAATGAAATCTGAATTGGTTGATGTTGTTAACGAATATGATGATATGTTTGAGGAACCAAAAGGATTGCCTCCCAAGAGACGAATCCAACATGATATATAGTTGCAGCAAGATAGTCATCTTCCTAACATTGGAATGTACAGGATGTTAGTGATGGAAAGTGTAGAAATTAGAAAGAAAATTCAAGAGTTGTTGGATAAGGGGATCATTAGTTCATCTTCTTCACCATGTGGTTCACCTATTGTTTTGGTGCCAAAGAAGGATGGAACATGGCACATGTGTGTGGACTTGCGTGCATTCAACAAGATTATGGTAAAGAACCATTACCCACTGCTTAGAATAGATGATTTACTTGATCAATTAGAAGATGCAAAGTATTTTACTAAGTTGGACTTAAAAAGTGGCTACCATCAAATTAGAATTGTTGAAGGAGACATTTGGAAGGCAACATTCAAAACAAAACAAGGTTTTTCTGAATGGCTAGTTATGCCTTTTGGTTTGTGTAATGCTCCTGCTACCTTCATGCGTGTGATGAATGATGTGTTGAGGACATTTATTGATGCATATTTTATAGTCTACTTAAATTACATCTTAATTTTCAGTGAATCTTGTGATGAAAATGTCATGCATGTGAGAAAAATACTTGATGCCTTAAAGAATGAACAGTTGTATCTAAATATGTCAAAGTGAAAGTTTGGAAAAAATTCTTTGGTTTATGTGGGTCATATTGTTGGAGGAGCTGAGTTGAAAATAGGTCATTCAAAGGTTGATGTCATTTTTAATTAGAAAAGGCCCAAGACAGTTTTTATGGTAAGAAGTTTTTTGAGAGCAGCCCGATATTGGAGGAAATTCATTGCTAACTTTTCTTCTATAATAGTTCCTTTATATGCATTGACAAGTGGTAAAAAGATTTTTTAATGGGGAGAAAAACATCAAAAGGCCTTTGATGCATTGAAGGAAAATATTAGTTCAACACCAATACTTGCACTTCCAAACTTCAGATAATCATTTGAGATTTAGGCTGATGCTAGTAACTACACCATGGGCGCAGCGCTCATGCAATGTGGCATGCCTATACACTTTCATTCAGAAAATTTGAATGGTGCAGTGATTAATTATCCTACATATGACAAGGAATTTTATGCATTGGTGCAAAGTGTGAAAAAGTGGAAACACTACTTGATGGGTAAGGAAACAATCATTCACAGTGATCATCAACCATTGCAATACATGAAATCTCAATCACAGTTGAAGCAATCAAGGCACTTCTGATGGATTGGTTTTCTTCAACAATTCCACTTGGTAATAGGGTATAAGAAAGGTATCTACAATAAAGTTTCTGATATAATTTCTAGGCCTATTATTAGTGAAACTACTTTACTCAAGCATAATTCTATTTTGAATGAAAGTTATATTGAGCAATATTCATTAGACAATGACTTTTAGGATGTTTATGCAATATCGAGTCAAGGTAACGAAGTAGAGGAATTGGATTATCATTTGCATGATAACTTGTTGTACCATCTTGGAAATCTTTGTATTCCACAGGGAGAAATAGTCAAAATTATAAGACAGGCACATACTTCTCTTATTGTTGTTCATTTTAGTGTAAGTATGATAGTGGCACATCTACATAGGTATTTTTATTGGCATAATATGCTTAAAAGTGTGTCACATTTTATTAAATGATGTTCATTATGTGCAGTCAGTAAGCCTAGAAGTAGGAAGTTAGGATTGTACACACCACTTCCGGTTCCGTCACGACCGTGGGAGATTGTTTCTATGGATTTTGTACGAGGTCTTCCATTGTCAAAAAGGAGTCATGATTATTTGTATGTAGCTGTGGATAGCTTCAATTTTTTTTTTATTTTGATGCCATGTCAAAATCAAATTACAATTGAACAAACTGCTAATTTATTCTTTCAGAATGTATGTGTTGCATTTTGGATTTCCCACATGCATTGTTAGTGATTGAGATTCTCTCTTTTTTGGGAATTTTTGTCAAGCTTGTTGGGATTGATGGACACCAAATTGCAAAATAGTACAACATTTGATCCACAAACAGATGGTTAAACAGAGGTGGTGAACTAGACATTGATACATCCTCTTCGTGGGTATTACAACAAACATCCTAAGTTGTGAGATGAACATTTCACTAAATTCAGCATGCTTACAACCAGACCAAGCACTCTTTGACTCAAACATCACCATTTGAGGCATGTTTGGGATACTTGCCTAAGTCTGCTTTGGATTTCATTTTTGGAAATGATGTTGCTATTGATGGTCATAGTGACATAGAAAAAGAAAGAAGGTTCATTGAACAAATCCAATTCCTACACCAAAGAGCTCAAGAACACCTTGAAAGTAGCCAAGGAAAGTACAAACAAAGTCATTACAAGAATCGTGTAGATCACAAGTTTGAAGTCGGTGATGAAGTTTGGGTTCACATTAGCAAAGAGAGGCTCCAAGGAGAAGGTAAAAAGATAAAGCCAATTAGATATGTTCCATTTAGAATTCTGGAAATGATTGGTAACAATGCCTTCAAGTTGGATTTACCTTCATATATGAAAATTAATGTTGTTGTTAATGTTGAGAACTTAAAGTTGTATGAACCTCCTTTGATTGAGGATGAAGAAAAAATGTCCACATTCCTTCCATTGACAATTTTTATCCCAAATACCTTGATGAACTACAAGAAGACACCATACTTGACACAAGAACAAGGTCTTCAAAATGAGGGAATGTGGATTATGTTCGACTGGGGCTCAAGGGAATAAATCCTTCAAAGGCTAAACGGATCAATATTGGAAAGGTGAGGGTACTACACTCTCACCTGCTGGACAATTGAAAGTGATCTTTTGGGATCCAAAATGCTTCCAGTCGGAGGAATGATTAGGTGCTAAAAAATAGATAAAAGTTCAAAGTTGTCGGATTGGTGTGGAACCTGGATGAATGCATAGTGTTCTTCATCTTGAATCTAGTGCAACTCGTTTGGCATGAAACAAACACCATATGCTCCTAGAAACAAGTTTTGTTGACTTTCTTGAACAAGTGAATTTAAAAAAAAAAAATTGATAGCTAAATAAGCAGTCCGTATTGTTGACATGGAACTGACTAGGTAGGTGTATGTGGGATTTTGACTTGGTCAATAGGTTCTCTTGAGAAAATGGTATTGTGACAAGTGGAATTTTGTCATTGGAGCCTTTTCGACAGATTTGATTGTTTGGATTGGTGGCCAACCACGAGCTGATACTTGGACCAACCAGAGGCTATCATGTGGCAACCTGGGAGGCGACCAAAAAATAAGTTCATATTCTAGGCAGAGGTAGTGGGTGTTTAACTCGTGACCTCCCAACACAATTCCAAAGTCTTTGCAAATACACGAGGAGCATGTTTCTTAACCGTAATGATCGTGGGTTCCATTTGAAGTTTAATGGTGTGTAGTTTGTGGGTAGGGTCATCCCACAGGGAGGCGATCCTTGGTTACACCACCCATATATGACCACCGGTGTAGTTTGTAATTTTCGAAACATAGGCGGTAGTAGACATTTAAAGTATCTCACAATTTCACTTAGTTTTCGGTGAAATTATCACTCCGTTAGCGTGTTTTAGGGTGAAGTTGTAGGATGGTGCCAAAATTTCCAGAATTTATCATGCGATTAGTAGAATATCTGGAAAGCCCATAAATTCTTCAGTTTTTTACCAAATTAGGAGAAGAAATAGGATACAAGGACATTTTTGGGCATTCTGGAGCCATTGGAATATGATTCAGAGCATTATGAGCATTGCAAACTTATGTATTCACATGTTTGAGCATAATAGAGATGGCCAAACCATTGGAAACTGGACCCAGGTGACGTAGCCTAGGAGGTATGAACTCCTTTATCATGTGTTGTTGTGATACTATTTATGGTGATGTTAATATCTGTTATATATTTCTCTCCAGTCATTTGCTTATCTTAATTTGCACATTAATTACATAAAAACACTCAACTTCCCATGTTTAGACTTGTAAAGAATCTCATAAATCCTCAAGCATATTGAATATAATATTAAAAGGAATTTTAGCAAAGAAAATCTATTTTTCTTAATGAGATAAAAATTTCCAAAAGACCACTTCAAAGTTTACAAAAGCGCACTTCCAAATGGAAAATTTCCACAATTTACTTCAATCCCAAGGAAATTAGATGCAATAGGCCATCACCAATTGTATTCACACTCTGAGAAATTGAAGAATGCCTTGTAGCACTAAGAATTTCTTTTGCACAAATACGACAATAGGGGCACAAAAAATCACAAATGGTCTTAACACGATCAATTATCAATCTTCTTGTTCAGACAAACATTGTTCAAACTGCATTTCCACAATCTATGGAAAACATGACAATGGTCATGGCTGCATTGAAAAGATGATTGGAATACAAAAATTCATTTCAATCAAGAATAGTTCATATTCACAATGTCATGAGGGCATTGAAAGAACTATGTTCTTGACATATTTATAAAGCTAAAAACATATGCATAAACAGAAATTGGGATAACAGCGTGCAATCAACTACATTGGATACTCAAATTAAAATTGTTAGCATTGAACAAAAAATCGAAATAAGTAGTGATTTAGAAAATGAAACACCAAGAAAAATGTTGATGCATGGATTTATAGGAACCCAATGCATCCATGACTTGCAAGACAAGCTTATTGAACTTTCGCTAGTTGAAGGCCCATGACCCCTTGCAATTTTTAATGAAAAATATGTAGGGGAAATTAATTTCCCAACCCTTTTCTTTGGAGATCCACTTGATAATGACATTGTAGAAATATTTAACTACCAAGAAATTGTACAATGGGAGTTAATGCACTATATTAGTGATTTTTCTTACCATACAACTCATTTGTCTCTCAAAACATTGTGAATAATAATTTAGAATGTCGTTTCTTGTATTTCAATAAGAACCAAGAAAAGGAAGTTAAAAGAGAGGAATCTATTGGCAAAAGATGTTAAATAAATAAAAACCAAACTTGGAAAAGCTACTTAAAAGTGACATTAGTTACACACCTTTCAAGCACATAAGGATTTCTCATGATTTCCTACAATCAATGAAGAAAAATATATTTGTCATCATACGTCAACAAGTGTCCAAAATATATCTTCATCGTGTTTACAAATGAGAGCATTGATGTAAGCCATTAGTGAACACATTAACCAAACTATATGACAAAAGGAAAAAAATAAGACATATTGAAACAATAGAAGATTGTAGCATTGATTGTCTCATTGGAAAGGATTCAGTAACTTTCACTCGTGACTACAGAAATAGGGGTGATGATCTAAAAAGATTGATAGGTCAAGATGAAATATTTTCTAGAAAAATAATGGATTTCTACTTTGTAACTGAATTTGAAAATTGAGGGAGTGAACATGAACATGGATTATTATGGGTAGAAAATGCACTGATATATGGAGTAAATAGTTCTTTATCATTGAAAGCTTCATTGAAAAATATTAGCTTGTAACAAATCCCACCTTGATCCGGAGCTTGCAAAATACATGAATGTCAATGTACAAAAAATTGTAAAAGGAAAAGATGCTAACATTGCAGATATAATTTCTCAGTGCCACCCATGAAAAGCATAAATGTTCCTGAGCCAATTTCCTAAGTAAATACACATTAAATGAAAAAGAAAATTTGGTGTATAGTACTTTGGGAAAAAATGATATGAAAACAAAACTACTTTTGACTAGTTTTTCGAAGAGCTACATTCAATAGTGACTAACTACATCCTAGCAATACAAATCAAGTTGAATCAACAAATGATTTTCTTAGAATGAAAACTCTCTCACATTTGGAACAACAAATTTGCAAATAATATTGCACACTTATGGAATGCAAATACTTATGCTCAATTTGTTATTAATTCATATGTGGTTGCATCATAATACACATCTTACATGACCAAAGTTGGAAATTAAATGACAAGTGCATTTAAAAGGATATGAAGAAAACATGAAAAAGAAAGATAGATGTTATTGAAATGATGCATTCATTGAGGAATGATTTTCTTAACCTTCAACAAATCTCAACTCAACAAGTAGTCCATCTAGCACTTTCTTTTCTATTTAATCATAGCTCACAAGAATGAATATTTATAAACACAACACCAATGGATGAACACACGTTTATCCTCAAACCATCAATTTTTCTAAAACAAGAAGATGACAACTCTGAAAATGTGATATATAAAATTCCATTATTGACTATTACATTGGTTGGCCTCATGCCATTAAGCATGCTTTCCTTGTTAATTTTTTTTTAAAGTACAACAAAAATGGAAAACCATTTCAAAAAGGAAAAAAAAAAGTCATATATTTCATTAGATATATAAAGTATATTTTCTTTGAAAACTATTATAGAGAGAAACTTTTTCTATGTGTCCTATTCAAAACAATGAGACTATGAAACAAAAATTGGAAACATGGGAGGTTCCTTATATTTTACATGAGAACACAATAAAAATAAATGAATCCAAATTCACATATAATATCAACCCACTATGGGGTTATTTAGAAAATGTCATCGAATAACTCAAGAATAGCCCTGTAGATCCCATTGATATAATGAAAAAACACAAAATCCATGAACAACTTACCAAAAAATAAGATTTGTAAATAAACTTACAGTGTTTCCATCACCCTAGAAAAAAAAAAAAAAACAATTTAATATGAGCTTTCAATTGTCAAAGCACCAATTTATGCTTTAAAATGCAGAATATCATACAATAAGAATAATCCTCAATAGAGAACATAGAGCAATCATTAAATGAATTGCAATATAAAAGAGTATGAACATAGACAAACCCTTCTACTTATTCCCAACTAGAGGAGTTGAAACCAAAAAAACATTTACAACAAAAGAAATATTCCAAATGTTCATCCGCCTCTATGATGCACACCATTCAAGTAATCATTTGAAACCAAAGGGATTGATACTGACATACATGATAAAAATTTCATATAATGTAGGTGGTACATTGATCTATTCTACATTGGTAATGTCTTTTAAGAAGTCTACTCTCGCACTGCTTAGAAATGAAACATTATATGCACTGGGAAAACTTGATCAAGAATTGAGAATAGTTTTCATAGATGAGGATTCTTTAGTTGGATGTCATTTCTTATATTGCATTAATGATCGATTTAGGATCATAAAACATGTCCCAAAAGAATATTTTGGAAATGTTAATATGGTATTTTGCAGTGATCTCTATCAACTGAAACCTATACTAGATTCCTTGATATTTGAACAACCTATTGTTAACAAATAACTAGTTCAATATGACTTCTAGAAAGAGAATATAAACTAATATGGATTTCATATCATAATGTGTCATATAGATGAGAACTTCATCTCAACATTGAATAAGATGTGAACAAACACTCAAACATAAGAGATTTGGCATTTCTGAATACACATATCTCATGCACATGTATTCTTTATCTAAACACTCACACCCTACAAACATATATTGATTATGTGCTCAATGACTATGATCTAATGGAATCTGAAACATTCGAGACAACATATATTGCTACAAGAGACACATTTGAAACAAGACATATTGATAAAAAAGTTTAAAACTTTCAATTTCATGTCGAGCTACAAGAAATATGTACTCCTCATATGCTTAAAAATGCACTTAAGAATTCTTCAACATATGTAATTTGAAGAATACATTCTGGAAGGCATAATGGAAAAGATATTTCTTTTTTGATAATATATATATATATATATATATAATTATTATATATATATATATATATATATATATATATATATATAGTGAAATTGTTCATAATTATGCGCCTCCTTATGCCACATTTTCTAATATACTATATGTTCTTGGAAAAACACTTTTCAATGCATGTCTTACCAACCCAATACTCATCATAGTAGATTTCAATGTGAACATGTGTGAAAGTTACAATAGAACAAATATATTAAAATACTATATAGATAGTGACAACCTTCATTCCTTATATATACAAATACCTATGAATCCACATCACCCATTGATCATGTATGGTCTAACATAACAAACAACTACAAGATTTTCAAACTAGATAAACATTGGTCAGAGAATGACACAATCTATCTCATAATGAACCATATAAATGAAAATGAATCATAAAACATATTTAAGTATTACCATATTTGTAATTAAAACCATTTTCCTTATTTTTACCATTGAATGGTAAGCATTCATTAATATCTTTTCCGAACACTCTTTTCATTCATATCCAAACAAGTTTCCAATGCATTTTCCTTTTTGTTTTAGAAACAAAATGGATCAAAAAAGCAATCAGGAAAAAAAAAAGTTCAAGCACCTACATATACTATTTCAACCTCTGTTTGCTTGTTTTTACCATATATATGCATATATTGTTCATAAAATAATAAACAACAGTCTCTCTATTCTTAATTGAAAATATTTTCTTACCAAGCAAATATGAAATTGGTTTCAATTTTTCAACTATAGTTGATGCATTTTCTGCTTATCATCACTTCAAATGAAAAAAAAATCCTTGCAACCCTGAGTAACAAAGAAGTACAACATAAAAAACAAAAACATTGTTACAAAAACAAGCAACAAGGCAGGTTAGGCTATACCCATAGCTTATTCAGATTTGTCCTATGTGAAATACAAACATCCACATTTTTTCCTTGTAATTGACTTTACATTTCTTGACATACCCATTATTTGTACACATGTAAAAGAATCACCAATGGACCCAATATCAATTCAATAATTGAGCATATACAAAATTCAGGAATTTTTCCATGATGATGTTATCTATAATACATTCCTTGAAAAAGCATGAAAAACTTTTCAAATACTCTGCACATATCTGACTGATTAGCAGGGACTAATGATATCCACATTTGTTCTTCCAATTGATCTAATTGAAGAACACCATCAAAATATATTTCCATAAAAGGACATTAGAGTGACAAATTTCCATATTCTGCCAAAAATAAGTTATGAGCATGGTGACTATGGCCACAATTTTTTGTTATATAATACAAGTGCTATATAAAAAATCCCTCCAATATGTACAAAATACAAATTTGTTTCTAATACAACAATAAAGGAAATGGGAGAAAGCACAAAAACATTCCCAATAGGGACAATTGGAGCAATTGTGATAGTGGCTCAAAAAGTTGGTTTGCAATATAGATTACGCATTAGAAATGGAAATTATAAAAGTGACAAAGAAGCATTAACAAAAAACATGCTCTCCTTTTTTATGGTCAATTTTATAAATTGATCTATTACAATGCAATGAATAGAATTCTGATGAAAACCATCAATTTCATGCTTTTATCCATGTTTTCATTCTTGTTTTTATCGTTGTTTTTATATGTGTCTTTATCCCTATTTTTATCAATTTTTTTATCCATGTTTTCATTCTGGAGATTAAATTCCCTCTTACTCATCTAAATGTAGGGGTTCCTTGTGATATTAGTTGGCTTGATGTTTTTTGTAATTGAATATGCATATGTGCATTTTTGGTTTAAGCATGATACTTTGAAAGACAATTGAAAATTTTAATTTTCAGTAATTTATTACTCAGAATAACTAATTGTAAATTTGTAATTATGATGTTTTATTTTTGTAAATAAAGAAAATATGGAAAATTAATTATTGAGTACAAATGGTTGAAAGGGATGAGGCTACAAATAATTTTGGAATATTTGTTATCCATCAATAAGTCATAGGCATCTAATCTAGATGATTAGATTTAATTGAGGTATTGTGATGTTGGCCAATTAATTCTTCCCGAGAAGATAGGGAGTTGCCTTCCAGAGTGGGAAACAAAAACTCATGAATGAGAAGTTAATTACTTGCCACATTTTAGTGAGGTGGAGGCAGTTATTAACCACCAAAAGAGTGGAAGATGGGAACTGAAAAATAAAATATCTACATGTTTTTGTCTTAGTCTGAGAACGGAGGAGACTTAAGTGAAGCAAGAACTAGAGATAGAAGAAGAAATATGCATCCTTCATATGCTCCAGGGGACACTGGATGTTTGTAGTGTGAATGTTGGGAGGAGCCAAGTACTTGACTATTAATTTTCTAGAAAAAGAAAATTGTTTCAAGAACATATCTCTAGCTACAAAAATTACTTGTTTGTCAAGATAATGAAAGTTTTTATATATTATTTCTGGTTTTTATTCCAATAAAACAAAAAGAAAATCGTTATTATGTTATATTTCAATTATTATGTTCCATAATTTACTTATTTTGAATAGTACCTAGTAAACATGATTTGGTAGAAGAAAGAGACATGGTTTATATTTCATTTCAAAGATGCATAGAGTAGAGAGAAATAACATGCTTAGTGTTGGAGAGAAATAATTTATAGAGGTGAATTCTATTCATGATGAAAGTTTGAAAGAGTTTATCAAACATAAAAGAAATTATGAAATGCAAACACCATATATATGTGTGTGTGTGTGCGTGCTAGACTAATTACAACTTTATCTTGTACATAAATTATACATATACTTAAACACAACTTTTAACATGTATTATTGACTAAATGTGCGTGTGTTTTGTGTGTGTGTAAGAGAGAGTGAGTTTGTTTATCTACAGAGTAAATCAAAAGGAGTAAATTGTACAAATCTATATAAAGTAAGAGGAAAAAGATTGAAATGGAAAATTCCTTTTCCGAAAAGCAAAAAAAGATAAAATATAAATATTTAGCAACTTTAGTAGCATTGGAAACTCCAGTTCGTTACTATAGATAAAATGACTATACAAAGAAGTACACAAATATTTATGAATAAAATATATATATATGTTAACGTAACATTTACTCAAAATGAAATACACGAGGTTCTTGAAGTCTTTATAATACCATTGTAAAATGTTGGAGTACAAGAAGAGGTATTTCAATCTCAAAAAATAATTTGAAAAAAAGCAAAACAGAACTTGAGAATTATGTTTACTATGAAATATTATCATATTACGGGACACGGCTTATAGCATGATAAAAATAATTTAGTTCCAAAGGAACCATATGCCTCACCAAAGGCAAACAACTGCATAATTGTATTCATATAGAGAAACCATGTCCACGCAGAAGCCAATAATTGGGGATCTCCGTGTTGGTGAATGAGATGAATAAGCTGAAGTGGAACAATGCTAACCTGAAAGCATGTATATGTAATGTTACAATTGAGTTTGAAGTTGTACCTATAGAACCAGTTACAAGCAGAATGAATGTTCATTAAAAACAATTTATGTAGAAAAGAAGCAAACGAAGAGAGTTTAGTAGTTAAAGAAATTTAATAAAGAGAGGGTTATGGTAAAAATTACCTAAGAATATGATTTCTTATGTCCAGGGGCTTTTCTTACCAGAAGAATGGAAACATAATATTAGACACAACATATAGGCAGTGAGGTAATTTTTTAATAATGTTAAATGTATAAGGACACTACACCAAGTAGACCATATGGTAATGAAACATGCCTAATATTTGGCTATTCACAAGATATTATTCTATAACCATAGAAAGGAGATGTAAGTTATGGTAAATAATATACCAAGGAATTTGATAGAAAACCAATGGTAGGTTCGACATACATGTATAAGTACTCAAAAATATGATAAATGATGAATAACCAATATAATTAACTGCAATTTAGGGCTTCAAAAAGAACCCTAAACTATCACACATTACAATAGTACCATTTGATAAGTCAAGTACCAAATGAAAAACCTAGTTAGGGTATGAAAGAGAACTTAATAAATAATAGCAACAATTATCAAAACCCTGCCCTAACTCCTCATAAAATAATATAACAAAAATGAATTGGTGAAGAAATGGCTTCATACATCCATCTATTTCCATACAAAATATTGTACTGAAGAGAACAACAAATCAGATAACAAGTATAAACCCTTACACAATGCTTTCTAACATAAAGTTAGAGAGAATGCCACCAAGACTATTTGCACATATGAGTGCTCTACTAAGAGTCACAAACACCAAAAGAAAAATCATAATCAATAAACTAGAAATCTTGTGTCGCAGTAAAACCCAAGAACCCTAAAGTCAACATGGATTTCCTCATATTATATTAACCCACAAATATCCAAAATGGGTTTATAATAAATTAAACAAGTAACAAAGAAATCTTACCATTGAGGGTCACAAGACCCTTTTTTGTTTACAATAAAAAGAAAGGACAAACCAACTATAAAATCAGTGAATGGTAAATGGATCTACACTACCATTGCCTCAAAATGTAAATACTGAGATGTATCAATTGTAAATTTAAATAGTGAGTGAAATGTTTCTTGAACAATATTGGTGCTAGGGGATTAAAGAGTATAGTAACTCTTGTAGTCATATTCAAATTTGAGTTGGAGTAGAACATTACCCAAAGAAAAAATCAAATACTAGGGGTTTAAGTAGTAATGTTAAGAAGGACTTTTGAAGAAAAAGAGAGAATTATCTGATACCCTCTGAGCATAAATGAAGAAAATGTCAAAATTTTTCCAAGTGGCATAACATATAATATGTAAGTAAAGAAATCCAACTGATAGAGAACACAAGAAAGGGTTCCAAATATATTTACCTTAAACAAAAGCCATCTAAAAAAAAAAAAAAATTACATTCCACTCAATATGTGAGATACCAACACCATAAGGTTAAATTCAGACTCTCATATAAGTAATATTAGTGGACTGCAAAAAAATCAAAGAAAAACTAACCCGTGAAACACTAGTTGTAGAGAGTTGTAAGAAGTAGAAGAAAACAAGAGAAATGAATGAAGTTTGTTAAATAAAAAGTAGTCATTAAGATTTCTAGAAACCCTAAGTTGAATACCAATGTTGATTGTGAAAGAGTCAATCTCCAACGTTGATTCAGTAGGTCAAAGCTACCACACTTGTATACACCAGAAAACACCAGCAAGCACCACATGTAAGTGCAAAACAACCTGGAGGGTTCATGATTAAATGCATAGAATTTACCCCAAGCAACAAGCCAAGCCTAAAATTTAATACCACATTCAAAACATGATAATGGGAAGAACCATTTATATTGTAAAGTATTAATTACCTGATGCAACCAATGTTATGTGGATAATATGTTCCACATTATTGTAGATGAGATTTGGTTACAATACAAGTCATAATTCTAGTCCCATTAATTATTAATAGTAGTGGTAATAATGGTAGGAAGGAGGTTTATATGCAAACATTGAGTATGAAATAGAACAAGAACCATATTTTATTAAAAGAAAAATTATAGTATGAACATCAATGGATTTTACATACAAACCCTTTTGGAAAAAACTAAAGGTTAAATGCTAGATTGAATAAGAACCATCTATAAGGAAACATGAACAATAAGGAGTAGCACATGTTAACTATACTTCAATTGAAAGTAAAACAATTATATTTGAGGAATTGGGAATGTTCAGTTTCATCCATAATAAATAGAAGGTGTTATTAATAAAAGTAGAAATTTCTCAACACAAGAAAGGAAACAAATATTTGTGAGTATGAATAGGTTCATTACAAGTGGTATCAGAGTTCTATATTAAAGCATTGGGCCTTTTATGGATCCTGAAACTAAATTAATTATATATGTCATGTACAGGTTGTTCAAAATACTATTTGGAGTTTGAAGTATGGCTAATGAATTCAATGGAAAAACTTCCATAGGAGGACCAAGGGTTGATGATGAACCTGATACTGAGCTATTGATGATGGGTGGTGGAACAAGTAATGAAGGAAATCAGGGGTATGACTTATTTCAAGTAATACAAAGCCTGAAAGCATATTTAGATGACATTAAGACAAACCAATAAAGGTTGTCTAAAGCTAAATAATAACAAGAGGAAATTAATGGCTACTTGTTAAGGAAATTGGAAGAAGAAAGTTAGTAAAAGGATTCATAAGAAAAAAACTATAGGTGAATAAAAAAATACTACTTATTCAATAAATTATATTGGAGATGAGTCTCATGAATTTGAAGAGAACGAAGAACAAAAAATTGAAAGTAGCACCTCCACAACCATAAAGAAGAGGACCACATCTTAGATGCAAGGAGAATTTAAGAAAATTAGGCCTCATAATTTTGATGGTGAATTTGAAGAAGGAGCAGAGGCATGGCTCCTCAATATGTCCAAATATTTTGAGGTATATAAATATCCAAGTAATCTGAAAGCAAGGTTTCTGACCTACCAGTTGAATAGTAATGTAGCCTTATGGTAAGATGAGAACAAGGATGTGGAGAGAGAATGTTCCACTTCATTGTTTCATTATTGAACTAAAGTTCTGACATCTGAGAGGGCCAGAGTGGAATTTGGCAACAATGGACGTGATTTGGGTGCTAGAGTATGGGAACAACATGATCCTACTATCAATGGGGAGGAGGAGGTTTGATGGCTTGGAGGAGTATATGAGTTGTGTTATATAAACTATGCAGAGCTAGGTATAAGCTATGTGGAATTAGATCCAAGGGATCAAGGTAGAGGGGAGAGGCTGAGGGGTTGAGCAATGTGGTGTTAGCATCATTTGACACAATCAAAGTGTAGTAGAGAGGAGAATTTATAGTGAGCGATTGGACTATGTAACACAGACTATCCGAGCGTTCAGGAACAGAGGCCATGACAGTGGACTGTGTAACATGGACAGTCAAAAAGCATAGCTTAATATAAAAAGAAAAAAGCAAAACAGAGCATACAACACTATGTAATGGTAAAATTAAAAACTAGAGTGGTGTGATGCCTGCGAGATATGGACTAGAGTAGTGGATTGTATTAACAACCAATGTATGGAGGAGGGGTTGCATGAAGACATAGAACATACCATTCACCAGATGCATACCATTCATGCATTCAATAAGAATAACGCAGAGGATAGTGAGCATGGCATACTGCAGAAATGGCACAAGGGAGTTACAAGGGAAGGAAAGCTAAAATGGAGC
Organism: Pinus taeda; assembly: GCA_000404065.3. NCBI lineage: Eukaryota > Viridiplantae > Streptophyta > Pinopsida > Pinales > Pinaceae > Pinus > Pinus taeda. The sequence goes on from APFE031593718.1 coordinate 56,330, forward strand.
AGGCTCTGATACCATGTCAAGTTAGGAGGTAACTCCAGAATGTGAATTATATTTTGCATTAAGATTGCTCATGATTATATACATGGAGGGAGAGACTCTTGGGCTTCACCTCCCAATGTCTCTTCATATTCCTATTCTCCTTATTTATTCTTTACACTATTTTTCATATATTCACTCAGTCCTAATGATTAGGTGTCGACAAAAACCATAAGGAGAGAAGCCAAAAATACAATTAAACACGGTAGTTTTTCTTCTTTTCCCTCTAAAAAAATTTATATGTACCTCTTTTTAAATATAGAGGATTTTGATTGGTTTACATATTATGACATGGCAATTACATCAAAATTTCATGGGCACTTTTAGGCTAAAATTTTCTCTAATGCATGAGGATGATGATTTAGATATATCAGTAGTACAATCATTGATAAAGAAGACAATCCCTAACATTTCTCCTAACAACACATTAGTGAGTCGAAGTATAGCTTCAAATGAAGCAAGAGGTGGAAGTTTCCATTAATGATATGGATAATCAAGTTGCATGAGAAGAATGATGAAATGCAAGTCACAAGAAAACTACTATAATATCAAGGAAATGAAGTGAATGATGAACCTTAAATAAGAAAAGTTTATATTACCTTCTGAAGAATGTATGTCCTATTGGAAAATCATAAAGGCGGAAAGATTTTCTTATCCTGATAATTACTTGTGATATTCTTATATGCTTATTAATTTCTGTTTGTTCTTATTTTATTTTCTATCATCAAGCAACTACCCAAAATTAAATATGAAGATCAATGACACAAGATATAGGCTCTCAACTCGGGGAAAACCCCTTTCAAGGAGAAAACCCATTCAAACTCTCATACAATAGTAGAACCAATTCAAATTGAGAAAATTAATACATTTTGACCAAGACAGGCTTTTCTCCATCCATCAAGTCAGCCTCTTATCAAGGTAAGTAAAACTTTATCCCATTCCCTCATAATTCAACGCACGTTTCCACCTTAGAAAAAAGTCATCAATGGTTTCAGCCTGCTCTCCAATTCTGAAACTCGTAATGAGCCTTTCATCTTACAATCTAGCTCCTTTATTATAGTCTTTTCTTTACACATGTGATAGAGTAAGCATATATTTACTTTTTCACTTGGTTTCCTTACATCAAGCAATGATTAGCCCTTTTATAATAGGCTCCTCACACTCCTTTTCTTGAGTTAACAACTGCAGATGGAATATTTCTCTTGCTCCTATAAAACTGGGTCGAATCCTTTTCAATATATAGTGGTTTGAAGTTATTTGAGGTTTATATGAATAATTGGAAGGTTAAATTGATAGTGGATAAGTAGATGACCGAATTACATAAAAATAACTTCATTTATTTGATACAAAATGCCTAATAAGGGTCTAGACCATACTTTTCAAGGACATGGACTCATGAATCAACCCTAGAAGCCTTCAATGGAGGTTTTAACCTAGAAATTAAATAATAAAGCATGAATCCCATGCTAAAATATTTTTTCTTTTTTCTTCTTTTGATAATTACATAATGAGTGAAATATAATTGTGAAGGCTGATACTAGTTCGATTCTCAAAAACTCATCTTAATTGGGGAGGTACTCATAATTGTTCAACTAGTAAAAGGTTTACCTCAATATAAATGTTCTTAAGAAGAGTACAAGAAAGTACACAATCCTAGAGTTACCTTCACTACCAAGGTATCCTCCCCACATGGACTAAGTTGTCATCTATGAAATTTCCTCTATAGGTACCATCATGTTGTAACCTTCGTATCCATCCAACAAGATATGGTACTCATCTCTCCCTCTTAAGTAAATCAGAGATATCCACCATTCCAAGAATGCTCCTAAAATAAACTAACTTCTTGTTGTGAAGAGATCTCGTTAACACATCAACTACTTGTTCATTTGCTGGCACATACTGTAGCTTCATGAACCCAACTAGTATTCAAATTTACAATATATATGTTCTTGTATGCTAGCACAATATTCGAGGTCTTGAACTATTCTAATGCTACTTAGGTCATCACAATATCCAAACACATTTCAACAAAAGCTTCCTTGTTCTTCTTATTCAACAACACCAAGCCTAGCCTCAACACTTTCCAAGACATCGAGTTCTTCTTTTCATTAACCATGAATAATCATTTGTAATGCTTTATTCTTTTTCCTATCTTACTCTTTCTTAAATGTCTTTACTATAGTTGTCACAATATGCCCTCCCTCTTAACTAGGGAGTAATACACTTTCTTTATTTGATCTTCTTCTTTACTAAGGGACAACAAAGCAACCACAAAAGGATTTTCATCATATTATTATAGAACTTCAACCTTTCATAAGATCATTGCTTCTATCTTAACAAGGTCATCTATTACAACTAGGGGTGATTTTAGGGGCGAATGTTTGCCCTTTGGCAAAATTAAGGGGTTTTAAATTTTTAGTGGGCGAATATTTTGTATCATAGTACATTTTTACAAATCACCTCAAATAGCCCACCTTATTTTAAGGGAGAGGGTAAAAAAGGTAAATTTAGCCCTTGAAATTAGGAGTTACAACCTTCCATTCGCCCATTTTCAAGAATAGGTTTTATTTAAGTGAATCCATTCGCCCATTTTCAAGAATAGGTTTTATTTAAGTGAATCCTATGGGCCAAATACCATATTTATAAAAGAGATATGGTAATTAATAAAAATATAAATAAATGAGAGGTATGGTAAATAAATAAAACATTTTTTATATTTACTCCATAAGTCACCTTATATACATGTAAGGGTGTAAACAAATAAAAATATAAGTAAAGTGGAGTTATGGTAAATAAATAAAACCTCTTTTTATACTTATTCAAAAGGTATGGTAAATAAATAAAAATATAAATAAACTAGACGTATGGTAAATAAATAAAACCTCTTTTTATATTTAGTCCATAACCCTCATTCTATTTATGAAGGCTCAAGAAAGAGGTTTTATTTAAGTGAATCCTATGGGCCAAATACCATATTTGTAAAGAGGTATGGTAAATTAATAAAAATATAAATAAGCGAGAGGTATGGTAAACAAATAAAACATTTTTTTATATTTACTCCATAAGTCACCTTGTATTTATGAATGGTATGGTAAATTAATAAAAATATAAATAAACGAGATATGGTAAACAAATAAAACATTTTTTTTTATTTTTTTTATATTAATACCATGCAAAAATACATTATTAATACTAATATTAGTATTAATATAAATAAAAATGGCACATGGTATTGACCCATGGTATTCACCAAAATGGCACATGGCCTTGACCCATGGTATTCACTTGGAATGTAGCCTATTTAAATGGGGGAATTAAACCAGCATAGATCCATCTTTACTATGGATCTACTAAGCCCCAAGAGGGATAAAATATCGTGATATCCAAACTAGCATAGAGTGAAAAATATTTGATCCCTCTTGGGGCTTGGTGGATCAAGAGTAAAATGGATGTTGTAATTTAATGTATGTTAAACATGTTAACTTGGTTAAAATAAAAAATAAAATAAAAGTCAATTATTAATTTTATTAATTTTTATAGATTAAAAATAGTAATTTTTAAGCTCCAGGTTTATGATAACCCATGGTATTGACCCATGGTATTCATGTGAACATAGACTATTTAAAGGGGAAATTCTATCTTAGATCCATCTTAATTCTTGGTCTACCAAGTGCTCAGAGGATAAATAGATTTCATCCCCCTAAGAGTGGTAGATGTGGAGTTAAGATGGATATAGGTTGGTTTTTATGATAATGAAGATATTAAATAGACTTAGGAAATTATATTGTAAAAACATCTTAAGGTGAATGGTTAAGCATAGACATTGGACAAGTATATTTGTATACTTCTGTTTTAAATTGAAACAAATCCAGGGCTAAAA